>BJBW01009465.1:0-34269 GCA_004320125.1 Scolopax mira | reverse complement strand
TTCCTCTCAGAGAGGAGGAGCTTTTGAGGACCTCCTGATCAATCAACCATCTATCATTTCTGCTTCCTTCCAGCTCTGCTGGAGAACTGTTTGGTAAAGGAAGGATCATCCTGAGATGCTATTGGAGTAAGTGATACGTGCTGGCCACTAGTGCCAGAAAGCTACTTGTGGCTACCAGTTCTCTCTTCCTTCTACCTCTGCTTCTTCAGACAAGTAGATATGACCTCAGATCACCAACTTAATCGTGAAGTAAAGATTTTCCAAGAATCTCTCTGAGGGTATCTAATCCACGTCAGAGAAACTTTAGCTTTCAGAAACAAACCTAGTAATGGTTTAACATCACGCTTGTCTCTGTCGTGTAGTCCTTCCTTTGAGTATAATGGAGGGTTGTAAGTTAAAGCTTTTTCTTCCCCTGCAAACGATGCTTTTGTAAATCCAGTGAATGAGACCGAGTGCCAGTTCAGGCTGTGACTCACGCTGGAGCTCCATTCACAGGATCAGATAACGGAGCCAGCATAGCTGCGAGGTGTGCAGACACATACCACGCTTTGGAGGCTGGAGAACTGCTCCCATCCTGAATGACTGACTGAGTTGGGCTGTTGTAAATACGCCGGGGGTATTTACAGTGTACATGAGCTGTGGGCACGGCCCACTTTCTCTGAGAGACAAAATCACACTGATGGACATGAAGGAAGAAAAGCTGTGACATCAGCTAAAGCAACAGGCTGCCATTCTTTAAAGCCACCATGTAGCAGAAAAAGAAAGTCTTTCTTGGCCACAGCTAAACCATTTATCATTTTTCCCTCATCACCTGTTGCTGCCGCCCCTTTTCCTTAGCGTGATCACTTTTTTTGTGTCTTTCTTTACCTGAATCTTCTCCTCACTAGGACCACAGTACCACAAGCTGGTAGCTAAGAAATTATTCTACTCCAACAATAATACATTGCTCACGGCTTCCTGGACAGACTTGTGTTATATCACGTCTCACACTGTAATCTCTGCTCGCCTAATCGCAATGCCATCTTGCCTGCATGGAATGTGGCCAAGTGATGAGCAGGATGTTAAATCAAGCATCCTTCTGCCCATCTCACACTGTTCCCAGGTGAAGTCCATTTTTTTGCAAATGATGAAATTGTGCATAAATTAAAAAATGAATGTATTTAAAAAAAAAAAATTAAAATTTCTGATATTCTAGTGCCAGAATAGAAAAGACTCACCATTACTGATGCAGGAAACAACAATTACCTTTCCTCAGTGAGGCGTTTTGTGTCAAACAGCAAGTGATTCATCATGAAAAATAGCCACTTCTTCTGTGTGCAGAAGTGCTGAGCCAGGGGTATTCTAAGAGACTGGGTCTCTTAGAGTTTTGTTTTGATCTCCACCTTTGGTGGTAGAGTTAGACTCGGGCAGATCATGGAATCACAGAATCATAGAATGGTTTGGGTCAGAAGGGACCTTCAAGACCATCAAGTTCCAACCCCCTGCCATGGGCAGGGACACCTCCTACCAGACCAGGTTGCTCAAAGCCCCATCCAGCCTCGCCTTGAACCCCTCCAGGGATGGGGCAGACACAACTTCTCTGGGCAACCTCTTCCAGGGTCTCACCACCCTCACAGCAAAGAATTAATTCCTGGTATCTAGTCTAAATCTCCCCTCTTTCAGTCTTAAATATTTTATGGGGTGCTCTCTCAATTTAAAAGAACAATGAGATATTCAGATCACTTAGTCTCCAGAACTGTGAGATCCTCATTCTTTGCTCAGTCAGAGCAGAGGTGTGACATCTCTATCAGACACCTGTAGCATGGGTTGACATTGCAGCATCTATCTATCTCCATTGGCCAGTAGCCTGGGATAACAGGTTTGCTGAATTAATCACTGGTCTCTTACTTAATGACCTGAAGATTATTATGGATGATCCATCTCTAATGGTTATGGGTTCACAAGCACTGCTTTCCATGGATGAGCACACAGCTACAACAAAACAGCCTGAACTGTCTCAAGGCAGCAGCATGACAACTAACCAAGTATTTTACAAACAGATGGCCTATGTTGTTGTGACATAAATCTACCATAGTGTGATGTAAACCAGCAACAGTTCATCCATGATTAAGAAGTATTTTTTTGAATAAACTTTATATTCCTTTCTGAATGCCTTAACAATGAGCAGAACAAGCCATGCTTGGAGGAGGTCGAGTGGAGGTAGGATTCAGTATATAAATAAGCTAGTCACAGAAAAGACAACATTAGGTGAGCCTGGCTTTGTGTTAATTTGAACAGGAGAAGTAATTTTGTCCACGCTGTCATTGTGGAGGAGAAATAATTTTGTCCACACTGTCATTGTGGAGGTCCTTTTGCTAGTACTGGACTGAAAAAAAAATATATATACATAAATCAGATGGTACCTATGACTCATCAGACAAATCACAGAGCAGACTATTCGAAGTAAAACTTCAGGTGAAGTATTTGCCAGTCATATCAATTATGAGAAACTGTTGTCTGAAAGCTGGTCTTAATGCATTGCCCTCACGACTCATCACTGCTGCCTCTGAATCACCCAGATAATTCTCAGAACTAAGGGAGAGAGGTGTGTTTAAAGAGGAACAATTCAAGACTTTCCTGATTTTCTCTGCATGCACTTGCTCAACTTGGGGGGGGAGAAAAGTCTCACCTGAAGCACAAAGTCAAGATGCAAAATGGAAATTTACAGGCAGAATTTGCCACCAACTAAACATCACCCTGAGCAGCCTCAGACCCAGCCGCTATAACTGAGCCCCAACTCACTAAGTCAAATTACAGAGAAGAAAATGTGGAATTTTTGGACTGTTAGAGAGAGATTCTTGCATCTAGTGCTTGCCCTGTATTTCACCTACTGGCTGAAGACTTTTTTTTTCTTTTCAACAAGTGCAATTTAAGAGATGTTTAGGAAGAAGCTTCAAACAGAATTTAATTTGGGCTTGTATTTATACCAGCTGATTCACGGGTCTCCTGCAACATGCTCAACCTCTCAGAGGACAGATGACCCGTTTTTCATTCAGTCAGACCTTGCAGGTTTCACAACTGTGCAGAAACAAACCCATCCAGTTTTCCAGCTGAGAAAAGACACAGCACGAGCATACCCAGACCTAGGTGGCAAACATCAGGTTGACTTTCACTCTCTGCGTTCCCAGGTCTTTCGTCAACACCGGACACCAAACAGCAGGGAGCAGAGAGCCTTCAGGGCAGCTGGGAGAGGGCTGTGCTAGCAAAATTCTTGTCTCACTCTTGGGGGCAAACCGTGGGAAGGCCCCATCGGGTGGGCCAGAGGGGAGGGAGACCCTGGCTTGGCATCATTCCTGCAAGAGCCAGACTCCCCTTGAGCAAGTGATCCCCTCTCTCTCGGAGCCGTTGGCTGGGAGAAGGGGGACTTAGCTTCCTTACTTGGCAGACTGGCAAAACTGGGTGAAAAACTGGGAGAAGAGAAAGGGGCTGATTTGTGCCCCACCGCCAGGCTAGTGCAGTCATTCCAGAGCAGCCCCGCACTGAAGTGTGGGACCATGCCTTTTATAGAGGGGTGGGAAAGCAGAGGTACATGGGCAGAGAGCACAATGGGGTCTCTCTTGGGCTTATTTTGGTTTTAAATCATCCTGT
Source organism: Scolopax mira (assembly GCA_004320125.1). Taxonomy (NCBI): domain Eukaryota; kingdom Metazoa; phylum Chordata; class Aves; order Charadriiformes; family Scolopacidae; genus Scolopax; species Scolopax mira. The sequence goes on along the minus strand of BJBW01009465.1, from coordinate 30,642 downwards.
TTCGCCCGTGCTGTCTGCACATTGACATGACAACCAACCGGCTAAAACTTAGCGAAGTGCTGACCTCTCTGACATGTGATTTGAAGCTGTCTCGTAGAAAAATAGCTGAAGGATCACCAGCTGAAATTGAAGTATTCAGCAGCAGGGCAAAGAGAACTACAGTGCATGCATACAGAGAGGGCTCTCCCTACGGTAACTCTGACACATGGCATAAGGTTGCGAGCAAGTAATAGAAAATTTTAAAACTGATGAAACAAGATTAACATAGGCCACTCCATTAGTATTTCTCCTCCCAAACAGCTCAGTCCTGATCATATTTTATATCCTTATGGAATTAAAGCACTGCACTTACTGGCAGCGAAGGGAAATTAGATCAGAATACTGTTTGCAGATGATTAACTTGCATTTCCTTTCAAACTGAGTGTATGCGCTTGAGTCCTTCGGAGCCACCGATGGACACTTCCCTGAGGGGGAACTTGAGCAACAGAATATAGGGTCCAGTACTTCAGCTTAGGTGAAATAAACTGGACAACCAGAGACTCAGGTGAATACAAGATTTTCATACACTCTCAGAAATGTATACGGTGTCACTGCATGCGGGATGCTGCCTACAAAAATCTGATTTGGGGAAAAAGACCGAACAAACTTTTCCCTTATTGCATCCATTGGCCTCTGTATTTTAACAAGGCTGAAATAGTTTGAGCAGTTATAAGGTACTTGGGGATCTGCCTTCTTCCAGTGACAACTGGAAGACAACAATTAAGTTTTGTTATAAAATAACTGTCACCACTGATTTTTGGAATTTCTCTATTACAAACCACAGGATAGAGAAGTTCTGCACATGAAGGTGTTTCTAAGGGTTACTCATTCCCTGAAAGTGGTTTTCCTGTTCTTGATGTGCATGGCTTTCTCTAGTGATAAGAAATCTGCACAAGGGAACTGAAGGGCAGAATTTAGGGCCAGCTTTTCATGTATGGTTGCTTAAATCTGTGCAAAAAGAGGGGCTTTTTTGCTGGGACTATTGAGCATTTGCACTGTTAGAAGTTGTAGACGTACAGCACTCCTGCAGACTAATCTTACTACAAAAGATGACTCAATGAGTATTTAGAAGTATTTAGACTTCTAATACTTTAGAGTATTAGAAGTCCAGGAGCCTGAAGGGCCACATACCCCTTCAGGTGTTCAAGTCCAGCAGTTGGATGTCATGAGCATTTACAAAACATACATATCATTCTTCATATGCCTAATGGTAGCATCCTCCAAACATAAACATGACTGAGTCCTGAAGTGCCAAATGAGTGAGTTTCAAATGCATAGAACATGTATTCTTCTTCCTAGCTCACTTAGCCTATCTTCTGAGACCAAATGCAAGAAGACAACTTAAGACTTGGTGAAGGTTTGCTTCACCTCTTTCTGTAACTCATCACACACTCTGCCTCTAAGCTGTCCAAGCTTTTGGGTTGGGCTCCAAGTTCTCTCTCCCATGCACTGGGAAGGGCTGCTTGTTAATGTCTACAACACCCTCCACTAACACATTACTCCCCGTGGTGGCAAGGCAGTTCAGTGATGTTATTCCCGCTCCCTGTGTTTTAATCACCGGGTCTCGGTTGTCATCTGCAGAGGCTCAGAGTCATAGAATAGAATCATAGAATGGGTTGGGTTGGAAGGAACCTTAAAGATCATCCAGTTCCAACCCCCTGCCATGGGTAGGGATACCTCCCACCAGACCAGGTTGCTCCAAGCCCCATCCAGCCTGGCCTTGAACCCCTCCAGGGATGGGGCAGCCACAGCTTCTCTGGGCAACCAGAAGGTCTCACCACCCTCACAGCAAAGAATTTCTTCTTGAGATCTCATCTAAATCTTCCCTCTGTCAGTTTAAAACCATTCCCCTCATCCTATTGCTCCCCTCCCTGATCAAGAGTCCCTCCCCATCTCTCCTGTAGCCCCTTTAGGATCTGGAAGGGTCTCTAAGGTCTCTCTGGAGCCTTCTCTTCTCGAGGCTGAACAACCCCAACTCTCTCAGTCTGTCAGATGCTTCCAAAGACTCCCCCAACTTTAGATGCAGAGCAGAAGCACCTGACTTGAGAGTGACGTCACCTTACACCCAGCAGGCAGATGTGAAGAGGTGCCAAGTGAGGACCAGCAGCAGCTGGTGAACTGTCTCTCACTGGAGATGCCTCTCATTCTCCGTCAGAGACAGAAACACCCTGCAGTGACAACACTTCTGACTTGGGCACTCCCTGAAGCGGGATGAGGCTCTCTCTGGCAGGGAATTATCTATTTTGTTCGTGCTGAATCATCTCCTTCCATCCCTTCTCAGACAGATCAATCTGTCCCCCTGTGGGCTGCACCTCCCGTTGCCGTGTCCCTGCTGGCACACCCTCCCGTGCTCTGGAGGAAATTTCTTGATGCATCAACACAATTTCTTAGAGTGTAGCTGCCCTTAAATAAAGTACATTTGGGGAATTAATAGGTGGGACTGACTTCTTTTTGCTGCTGAAAAACAAGGAAATCCCTATCACTGCACTTTATTAAAATAGCCTGAAAAATAAATGCTGCTTTTATGATGAGAGTCATGTATATCTATATTATTATTCTAAATTATTATTACAGTTATTTCAAGTAATTTTGTTATTTGGCTTTCAGCGGTTTATCACACAAAAAGAAAAAGGGGCAGTGACCTGATATCTCACATGAAAGATAAAGAGACATAAACTGTCTAAACAGTCACCTCACTACACATGGAGAAGAAAATAATTTTTATGCAAATAGAGTCTGAGACCAAAACGCCTTTCTCCCTCACCTCCTTTCTATTTCATGATTAAATAATCATAAAGCTGTCACTAGAGACAGCATAGAAAAAGGTCTCAAATGGTAGAAATGAGAGTTTTCTGCATTTGTCTAGTTTTAATTTCAAAAGGTATTTTGAATTAAAAAAGAAAGGGGAAGGGGAAGAGCATAAAGCCATTCACATGCCTTATTTCCCAGGAGTACAAACAAGCTCTATGTCCTCTTGTAATAATACAACGAATTTTCAAAACCAAACTCAAATAAATGATAATTAAACTATGATCCATAAATTTGAGATTCACAGTGTCCAATGCTTTTCAAATTCAAATTACCAGTGTATCTTTTTGCATAATGTATGCAGCTACAGAATAGGTGATAGCTTCTTCCCTCTCCTTTTTTTTTTTTTTTTTAATATCAAGATATATACTTCAGTCATAGTGCTGGAATTTTTGGACATAACAGCTGAAAAATCATTTATCACTTTTCATAGATGTACCATATCATGTCGTACGGTGCTTAGAGTGCAGTACAACAAGTGAGCAGGGAAAAACAAGCATTTTTGTCTTGAAGAATAGACCAAAATTGAATTCTTCTGTTATTAGAGCAAATACCCAAAGGTAACTGCTTCTGTTTTGTGTCAGAGGTCTTCAGTAAGTAGGATTAAAAACCCCATTGGTGACACAGATTTCTCTGCAGATCAGCCATATCACTTTGGAAACTGGATATACATGTATGTCTTACCTAACAGGGGTGGGAATTTGGAGATGGAAGAACTGAATCATGGTCAGTGTCTATCAAAAAGGAGCTACTCTACAAGAGATGTTATGGAGTAGTTAAGATTTAATTTACAGTATTTGCGTTCAGGACAGTTTCACTGGGTAGCAAAGCTCTTCCTTGATCTTGTAGATATTTCAGCTCTTAATTAGTGCAACTTAAGGAAAAAAAAATCCTTTTCCTACAGAAAAACGTTTTTTAAGCATGGATATTTAAAAGCTCACACACAGCATTGGGAGTCTAAAGGATTGGGATCCCCTTAGGTACATGGGGATGCATTTCAGGGACATGCTTGGTACTCTACACTCACAGGGAATGTGGGAGAGATGGCTTTGGATGTCTTTTGGTGGAAAAAGGACCCAAAGAGGGGTCCCCAACATATGGGGTGTGCTGTGTGGAGTGGGGTATGAGGGGACTTTCCCCATGGTGGTGCTCCACTGGGGATAGGGCTCAAGCCTTGCTCCCTGGAGGTTTCTGAGGGACCACCATTGGTATGCTCTATGCTTGCAGCGGGAATCCCAGCAGCAGGATTATTCAGTGGATTCTTCTTCCTGATGTTTACCCCTCTGATGACAACCATTGCTCTCCAGAGCCTCCTCCCCAATTTGTTGGACTGAACAAGCTCTTCGCATGTTCCTGTCAACCCACAGATTCTCCATCCTGCTGGTCACCTGAACAGCAACTGAAATATAAGCCCATATATCTGAAGGTGTAAATGTATCTTTCCATTTTTCAACCTGGGATATGCAATGTTTAACCATGCAGGAGTAAGCTGAAGAGTGGCGTTTCAAAGGTGTGAGGAAGAAATGTTTCAGGCAGCTTGTATTGTAAACTAGCATGATGGTTTTGGGTGGGAAGAAAGGGGAAAAATCCTTTAAAACCATGTAGGAACATCACCAGAGACACTATTTCAACTGTTAGTTAATGGTAAAACGAAATATTTCCTACCCATGACAGTACAAATCATGTATTGAATCAGATTCCAAAGATGATGTAGTATGATAAGAAATGCCAAAAGTGATATGCAGAATGCTAACTCCTGTGAGAAAATAAGAAGAGCGCTTCACCAGTGTTGTCATGACATAAACTAGTCATTATCACTACGTTCAGTGAAAAAGCTCTGTTTCCACAGCACTTTTCCATGATATTCTTTTAATTGGAGGAAGGGAGTAAAAACAGTGGTGTGAGGATTATCAACTGGGGTTTCAGAAAAAAAAAAACACCACCAAAACAAAGCACAGATACAGCATTTCAGAGTGGGTTGTATAAAAATCACATGCAGGAAAAAACAAAATTGAAGTCCACAAACGTAAAAATAATCACTGCCACACAACAGAGGCCATTTTGCTCGTGACACAGGACACGTTTCATCTCAGATCCACAAATCTGACCATGGCATCATCTCACGGCACCACCCTTCCTAGATTGATCACTCTGCCTTTTCTGTTCTTCAGCACACTCTGCACCTTTCTGCTTCACCAGATTTCCTTATCCCTTCCTCTGTCTCCAGCCCAGGGACAACTTCATCCTCGCCTGTGTCCCCTGCTCCTTCCTACCCCTTGTCCCCAGAGCCACCTGCTACTCTTCTCAACATTCTCCTCCTCCCAGAATGCCAGTGTCACTCGTGATGCAGGAAAATATCATCATCCAGCATCCCCAAACTCACATACCAACAGGAGCTGACATCCTTCCCATGAGCCTGTTTTCATTCCCTGTACCCGATGATGAAGAAGGCTGGGTACCAGACTGCTGCTTCGCCGTGACTGAGAACCACTGCCACCGGGTTGTTATCAGACAGTTGGATAGATAAAACTGTAATTTTGCTCTTGTACTTGCTGCAGGAAAATTAGGACCCAGGGAAGCAGACTGCAGTCTGGATTTTACCTGCCTATGGTGAAGTTTGGCTGCCAAGTTATTGGTGGCATTGATACAAAGAAACAGCAGTAAATTATTTCACCATGAATTTACCTGCTTTTGCCAGCTTGTTTGAAATATACTCAAGAAGATAAGATCTAGCAGATGTGGCAATTTTAAAATACTCTATTTTTCATTCCACTCAAATATTCTCAAATCAAACCCTGTCTTGAGAAATAGCTACTGAAATTTGGGGGTCAAATGTTGCTTTTGTTAACACTGGAGTCAGCAAGGATACTCCTACCAAATTCAAGTGTCACTGACTAAAGCCCTCAGCTAAAAGCTAAATGCCCCTTTTATCATATCTGCATGAACTCCTTCTTTTAACTTTTTGCCTGCCATGTGATGGTTTATCATGGTAGGGCTCCTTGTGCGTGCTGAATGGTCAACTCCAACATTAAAGGGAACAGCATGAAACACTTACTACCTACTTGTGCTTTTTCATGCACAGACACATAATCTCCTCCCGTTGCACACGTACAGGTAAACACTTTGTTAAAACATGAGGCTTAAGCCTGTCAATCAGGATGATGTCATTTAGAGAGTGCTGCCCATGGGCTGGTAGCGAGGCTCCATGCGCAGGAGTAGGTGGAGTGTGCAAATGCTTCACACACAGGTCCCTCAATTTTGTTCCTTGGGTATGTGGAGTTTGTACCCATATGCAGAAGAAGGAATATCCAAATTCAGGTTATCCTGACTCTAACACTGACATTTTAACAGAAACATCCTTCCGGACCCTACACATCAGTTTCTGCTTTCCCATCATAGTGCTGGTAGCCTAACACAGAACTGGAATATTTTATCCTCATGCCTTCCTTTAATCACAGAATGATCTGGGATTGGAAGGGGCCTCTGGAGATCATCTAGTCCAAACCCCTGCCAGACAAGGTCCACCCAGAGCAGGTTGTACAGGAATGTGTCCAGGTGGGTTTGAATGTCTACAGAGAAGGAGACTCCACAACTTCTCTGGGCAGCCTCTGCCAGGGCTCTGCCACCCTCACAGGAAAGGAGTTCCTCCTCATGTTTAGATGGAACTTCTTATGTTCCAGCTTCCTACGTTCCCTCTTGTTCTGTCCCTGGGCACCACTGAAAAAAGACTGGCCCCATCCTCCTGACACCCACTCTTTAAGTATTTAAGTTATAAGTATAAGTATAAGTATAAGTTTAAGTATTATAAGTATTTAAGTTATATTAAGTCCCAATAATCCTCAGAGGAGACCCTCTTCAGCAGATCTGAACTCAGGAAATCCCATTATTTACTGAGGGGCAGCGAAACACACGGGAAGGCTCCAGGTATTTGCAGAGCTCGGTGTTCCCATGGGGAAGCCAGGCTCCGGGAGCAGCCACGGAGCTGCAGAAGGCAAAGCCAAGCCGTAGCTGCTGTGCCAGCAGTGGTAGGATGGGATGGGAAAGCTACACAGGCTTTCACGGGGTGACGAGGATAATCTCATGCACAGGATTTGTCTGCTCCTAACGCATGCAAATATCTGACGCTCAGCGTGTGCGTGAGCAACACAAACAGCTGGCACAAGCGAGGGCCACTGGCGGGTAAGCACACGCAGCCATCGGCATGCTCCTCGGAAGCCCAAAAGTCATCCTGCCACCACATTGCCACCAGCTGTAGATCCGGTGGGAACTGCCGCAAGGACACTTTATGCTGTTTCTGTACGTCTGAGCTCATTCTTTAGCATGCAGAGGAAAAATGAAGCCACGTTTTCCTTAACAATTGCCGTTACCCGCCTCGCTGGGGGGTGATTTTGGGAGCACTGACCTTGGAGGTTGCTGCGGTGGCATTACTTTCCTTACCACTCCCCGCTGCGCTCTCCTCCATCACTTCCGTGGCCGGGGCTTCTGCCTTCTTTGCACTTGTTTCCAGAGAAACAGGAGGCCCTACTTTCCCCAACCCGCTCACCGGGGTTGAGCTTGGACTGCTCGGTGGCCGCGACTGAGCCTTATACCAGCTAGGGTAAAACAAGGGGTCGGTGGTGTCTGCTGTGGCCGGCACTTGAGTGTCAGACTCTGGGGTCTGTTGAGGACCACTTGGTGTCACAACCTCATCCTTAATCAGGACAGATAAAGAGAAGAACAAGCAGAGTGCACCACGTTACCTTCCTGGTGGAGCCACATCGCTCTGCATGTCCTTTTTTTTTTTTTTACATATATATATATATATCTCACAGCAAGGAATAGATTTATCCTAATAGATAGTCCAAAAGAATTACAATCAAAATGCGAAGCAGAAGCAACTCTCATTTAAATAACACAGATATGGGAAAGAAAAAATGTTACCCAAAAAAACCCAACAGAATAAGGGTAGAATTAGCTGGGAAGGGAGAGACTGAGAAAGGAGTGAGCAAGCAGTTCCTTAATTCAGATAAACACCCCAATTCAATCTTTAAAATATAAGAAATTCTGCATAAGAGCCTCACGAACCAGCAAGGTGGGGTTGAATGGCTTGTTGGGTTTTGGGTCAAGAACAACACTGTTTGCCAATGAGTTTGTTGATATAAAGCAGTCAGAATAAGGGGAATACAGACACTGGAGAGGAACATTTGCCCACCAGCCTTGCTATCAGTGCGATGTGCCAAGCATGGTTGCTCTGCCAGGAGGAGAAACAGCCGACTGAACTGCACCTCTCCACCTGCACCAGGCTCTTTGGGCTCACCCACGCGGTACCTGCTCTCACCACAGCATTTCTGCTTTGCCTTCCTTACGCCAAGAGGCAAAAGCTGAAATACAGGTGTCCCACACTCCACAACACCATGACACGGCCATGTCTGACCATCTCCTAATGGCGTTTCACAAGCGCTACAGCAGCATGCCCTACCTTTACCATTTTAGCCTCAGAAGAGAGGGACTTCATGTGAGTGGGAAGAGTTATTTATGTCTAATTCTTGTTTGCATAAAAGCCCACATCAGTTGGGTGGCATAAGTTGAGTTAAAGTCAGTGCAAGTCCTCAAAAGACAAACTTTGGTTAAATCAATACAGACCAATTTAAGAATATCTTCACACAACTGGTGCAAACTCACATATGTTTTTAAATCAAAGCAAGAATGAATCTATAGTATCTGTTTTCCCTTATTTTGTGTGGGGAGCTTGCTACAACCAAAGGTTCTTTATGTGTTCTCTTGGCCTCCTCACATATCTTCAGAGCAGCCTTTACCTGCTCAGCAACATCACTGGGCAAATTGCGTAAGAGGAGAATTTGCTAAATTAATTGTGTGTAAGGCCAGATATAACTAAGGCACGACGTGCATTTTTTTGGTGTAGGTCTTTTAGAATGCGCAGCAATTGTGATCTCATTTTAATCACATTCCTTAAGAAGAAGTGCTGGCCTAAATTATTCAGATTCAGCCCTGAATCTGTTTGCTGCTGGGTTGTAAGAGGCATCCTCTCCTGTTCAGTGTGTGATATCCCTGCAGCCACCTAGACCATATCCCTAGGGCGACCAGAGCAGAAGGGGGCAAACACCACTCAATGACAACAGATTAGAGACATGATCTGAAAACTGGTAGTGGAAAGCTCACTAAACCCAGAGGGAATGCCAAACTCTCTTACTGTAAATATTTTAACAACATTTTGTAAGAATTAGTCTGAGTTAAACCACAGCAAGCAGAACACCCACTGTAATGTGCTTAACTCCCAAACTGAATGTCTTTTGTCTGTATCTTATGTATCCCATACATATTTCAATTTATCAGCAGAATAAGATTTTGCATTTTAAGCGACTGGGGAGTGATTTCTCGCTCTGCCAGGGCACACTCAGCACAGCTGGAGGGCAGTGGGGCACTGGTGGTACTCACCTGACCAGCTGGGGTGGCAGACAGTGGCACTGGAGCAAGTTCGGCCGGGGGCTCTCCTGCCACGCTCTGAGGTTCAGGGTCCTGCTGAGATGGCTGTGATGCTCTCTCAGCCCCATCCTCATCCACCTCTTCCTCCTCCTCCTCTCCTGATGACTCAGTGTGGACTTCATCCAGATCTTCACCATCCACCGTCCCTTCCTCTTCCTCTTCTCCCTCCTCCTCTGTCAGGGCACGAGCAAAAGGACAGGGTTGAGAACCACATGGTAAATGAGATGCTTTCATGGGGCTTTGAGCAACCTGGTCTGGTGGGAGATGTCCCTGGCCATGGCAGGGGGATTGAAACGCAATGATCTTTAAGGTGTCTTCCAACTCTAACCATTCTATGATTCTAACAGGTGCTTTGCAGCAGGGAGGACACCAAACACACACACTTTTTAGAATCTCAAACCATCTCTTTCCATGGGAAGAAGGACAGAAAGTCCTGCCAATGCAGTTATCCTCATGACGGATGTGCAGCACAGCCCTGAGCTTTTTTGGGGAAAGAATACCTGATCCCTCTTGCAATTTGAGGTATGTGTTTATTTTAAAAACAATTGAAGCCATCCTAATCATTCTTTCCCAGCTCAGTGCTTTGCAGTACATGACTGGTGGTTTGGGATACCAACCTCCCTAAAACCAAACTGTCAAACGTGGTCAAACCATTGCTTTTGCGTCATCTGACATGTCTTGTTGTCAACATTTGTGGCTCAGCCAATTTCCAGAGGGAGCCCTCTAAACATGTGTTTTCTTTTGCAGAATCACACTATTCATCCTCAAAAACATCAGATGTTGTTCCGAGTCACCCTAGTACTTCAGAGACATAAACTCAGATCGATACTTTAAACCAAGCTCCAATTTGGCTGCACATTCTGCACAGGTTATGGTTCTGCTTGAGTATGTAGCAGGAATGTAGATCTGCAAATTGAGTTACATCTCATGACAAAGAAATGTTTCAGTGCACGTCCCCCTCTGCTCTGCCCTGGGGAGGCCCCATCTGGAGCACTGGGTCCAGTTCTGGGCTCTCCAGTTTAAGGACAGGAAACTGCTGGAGAGGAGACAGCAGAGGGCCACAAAGATGATGAGGGGCCTGGAGCATCTCTCTGACGAGGAAAGGCTGAGGGACTTGGGTCTTTTTAGTCTGGAGAAGAGAAGGCTGAGGGGGCATCTGATCAACACCTATAAATACTTAAAGAGTGGGTGTCAGGAGGATGGGGCCAGTCTTTTTTCAGTGGTGCCCAGGGACAGAACAAGAGGAAATGGGCACCAACTTGAACACAGGAAGTTCCATCTGAACATGAGGAGGAAGTTCTTTGCTGTGAGGGTGGCAGAGCCCTGACAGAGGCTGCCCAGAGAGGTGGTGGAGTCTCCTTCTCTGGAGACATTCAAACCCACCTGGACACATTCCTGTACAACCTGCTCTGGGTGGACCTTGTCTGGCAGGGGTTTGGACTAGATGATCTCCAGAGGTCCCTTCCAATCCCAGATCATTCTGTGATTCTGTCTATAAGGAGAGTGCCAAGTCTCTGCTTCCATGTCCCCTAGCTGCAGATGACCTCCTTGACTGTAGGAAGAGTTTCAAATGCAGGTCTGATCTCCCAATTGCCAAAGCCATTGCCCCCAAGAGGTTGGTGTCACATTCCCCATCACACGGGGTATGTGGGTGTGTGTCCCTGGAGCACGAGGCAATGCTCTTGGCAGATATACATGTTTGACAAGGATGAGGCAACTGTGGCTGATCACAGGGATGGATGTGGGCACCAGGCTGTGACCAGGCATTGTCCCTTCCAGTACAAATCCCTGAAGGTTCACGGTCCTGAGAGATGACACCTGCTGCTCTGTGGCTGACTGGTGCCACTGCTGCTGGTCCCACTACATGGAACCCTGTGCCAAGTACCACTAGTCCCTGGGGTCCCAACCTACTGCAGGTCCCTCGCAGGGACCATCCACACACTGTGGAGTCAGTAAGTTGTGGCAGGGGAGCAAGAGATGGGTAAGCATCTGCATAAGACTTAATTAGGCTGATAAAGGTAAATGTAAATGTGCTGGCAGAATCCAGTGCCAGCAAGAAAATTAGAGATATACAGATGACTCTTTCTGCTGCCTTTTAATAGGAGAGATCTGCTTATTTGAAACATTCATCTCCATTGACTTCTTGTGGCTTACTCTGTGAGGTAAAGCACAGATGAGCCCAGATTTCAGTCTACTTTTGTAAACAGAATAGAATGACATTAGAATGACAAAAGCTGCACATTATTATACAGACGTGAAGCATGTTTAGTCATGATGTCATGACAAATGACATGGCACGAGATGTTAAATGCATGATAGATGATGAGTTTTTGATTGTCTGTAATTCTATAGTCTATAATTCTTTGATCTTGAATTTTTATTATATTTGTTACATTTCTCAATTATCATAAAAAAGAGTTTTAAAAAATAACTTTCAAAAGTACTTTTAGTAGTAAATATTCTATTTCTTTAATGACTTTCTAGAACAGACATACAAATATGCCTTTTTTTAGAGAAAAAAAGGACTTTACAGACTGAGATAAAAGCTTAGTTTTGTGGCCCCTTAGTATGAGGAGTCAGTAAAGGTCATGGGCTCAGGAAAGTTTTGAGGCCACATAAAAGGTAAGATTAATGGTGTCAACAAGTTTGTGATTTTTTGACTGTGATGGATTTTTACTTTTGGTTATAAAATGGTCTAGTTACACTTTGAGGTGAAGAGAAATATCTGATTCAAGTTTTCCTACTCAGTATCATTATGTAAATTACACAGAGTTGCAATTTAAGAAAGCAATTTAGGTGAAATAAATAACATACCTCTGTCGAAATCAATTTCTCGTATTATCTTTTCTTCTCTACTGAGGTTCACTGTGAATTGGTTCATATTTTCATACCCGTCCTCTATTTTTTCCATTTGAAATCCCTTAGATGCTTCAGTAATTCTAAAACAGAGAGAAAGATTATTGGCATTTGGATTTGCACATAAATTTGTAATTTGTAATTCATTACAAAGATAAGAGTCTCAAGTTTAAATACTTACTTTTGTAGCAATGTTTTGGCATTCTGTGAAAACAAAAAGGAAATAAGTAACTTCTTAAATGATTCCACTTTTTCAGAGATTTTATGCATTGAGATTTAATTCTTACACTGACTGCTTCTAAACTCACTACTATGAATCTTGTAATAACAACCATGAGATCTATGAATGAGATCAAATTTGGGTGGCACTTAGTATACAACTGAGTAAACCTTTTAGGTCATTGAAGACTTTTTAAGTAAAATATGAATATGATGGCAAATACATACAATTACCACAAATATGAAATGGAAATATTTTTGCTCTTTTTTTGTGTGTGTGTGTATGTTTATGGTGAAAGTGATGGTTCCATTACCATTTTTAGTCAGAGTAACTGTATCTTTGATTATCCATAAGGGCGTACTTCTGAAGCCACAAGATTTTATCTGTCTGGAAAAAATATTGCACTATTCAAAGTCAATTCTTTGATGAAAAGAACGTTGGGTTGGGTTGGGTTGTTTTGGTTTTTGGTTTTTTTTTTTTTTTTTTTTTTTTAGAAAATACCCTTCCAGCCTTTAATATAGAGAAACTGTAAACTTGCAGGATGGAAATATGGAAATTCTGCACCAATGAATTCAGTGCACAGGCTGCTAGTCGTTTCTAATCATCTCTCCTAAGTTTATAGTAAAAAAGCAGAAGGGAAAAAAAAGAGAAGTAAAACCATTAAAATGTGACTCAGAACATAAATATTTAGCTCTTGAAAGTTAATCAATCTATCAATATGCAAACAAAACATATAACTTACAGAAGTTCATATACACATAAATTGTATGTTGTAGAACAATAAAGCTACACTAAAAAATGTTAAAATTTCTATTTCTTCTTTGGGGACCAGCAATTCATACACAGGAGAGTATATTTTTGTGCAAATAGCAAATACTCACGTTCTTGGTTTGGATACAAGAAGACAAGCCATTTGACTGTGCTGTTGCAAATGTTTAAAAAATGAGTTTGTATAAATGTTCACTCAAAGATGGCCAAACTCTGAATGTGCCCAAAATTAGGAAATGCTTAAGTAGTATCTCAATAAACCCATCACTCTTTTTCTGTCTGTATTTATAGACTTCATACCTGCAAAAACACAGCCATTTCTGGTTCTTCCATGAACTGGATTCCTGATTCAACCAGCTTTGACACAGCTTCCAAATGATCTGCATACTTCTTCATCAGGGAGCGGACGTGTTCCAGTTTCTCCTCTTGGGTTCTAGTGATTATTTGTGTCATCTCATTTTTTCTTTCTTCCAGTACAGAATAGAGATAATCAAATTTTTCACACAGCTGCTCTTTCTGTCGTCTGCAGCATTCCTGCGAATCATTTGGTTTATGTTAAACATGTTATGTTCTTAAAAGAGTTTCTATTTTTATAGTTACTTGGAAGCATTTTCATCAAAGAAATTCCTATGTCTGAAAAGTGCAAAGGATTCTGAATGACCCCAGAGACTTCTACAATTTTCAAAGTCCAAGCTATTGGAACAAAAGTTTTAAAACTGTTCTCGAACTCTGCATTTCAAGCCACAGAGAGCCCCCAAACAGGTTATTGTATAACTCACCACTCTGCTAAAAAGTCATGAAAGTTATTTATGATGTCTGTAGTGATACATCAAAGTCTGCAGAAAAAGTAAAAATCCCCACCATGTTAGCAGCTGGCCTCATTTTCACAAACAGAATGGTTTCCAAAAAATGCTCTCTGAAATCAGCTCTGGAGCATTTTCTTTTTCTATCAGAGAACCTGGAACTGTCCTGGCCGGGCTTGATTTTCACATACACCCCCTTAGACTCTATTTTGACAATAAGTGTCCATTATATTCCATCTACTGCACACCGAATGAGGTGGAGGTACCACAAACAAATTGGTGTGTCACAAAAGCACAAAGACAAGAAGGAGGAGTCAGGTTCCAACCCTGCCTTCAGGCACCGATTTTCCACTTATTATTGTCCTTCCAACCAGACAACGTCACATATTTCCCTGAGGAAGGAGGCTCCATTTGATGACTGCTTCATTGAGCGATCTCTAACAAGAACACACTGCACTTGCACGGATGGATTTATGGGGAGGAAGTCAGAGACAGGTTATCTATAACCTCTGAGGACTACCAAATAGAAGGATTTGAGTCATCTGTGTACCCCAGGGTGTACAAAGGGGCATAACCTTATTGTGATTATATCTGTTTGTGGATGGTGGTGATTATTTAAATCTCTTTCCTAGCAACTGGGGCTGAATCAATTCCTCATCTTCGTCCCTTGAGGCTTAATGCAGAGATCCTGGCAGCACCAGATTATTAACAGTCCCAGGGTACTTTGGGAAGTGATAAGACTGATTATTGATAGCACTTGGCCACAGAGAATCCCACTTTTTTCTTGACTTTCAGCCATAACTCTTTCCTACAAGTGGTGACAGTCTGCTCTGTATCATTCAAAGGAGAAAGCCTTTTGAAGATGGACGTGAGGCCAAAAATCACTGTCTATGTTGAAGGGTGGGGAGAGAATACAAATCTCATTGTATTGACCCAAGCATCCACCCCTGCTGCCCCATGAGGAAGACTAGGCTAAATAGGAACTCCTAATTTAAAACCTCTTGGGGAAGTGGGTGGGGGAGAGGCTATTCCTGCCCTCTTGGAGGTCCTTACCACTTCCCAGAAATTCATGATTAGTGGTTTATTGGGTGGGGATAAGAACGTTTTGGAACTCAGTAACAGTTCTTGAGTGCCATTCTAATGTTCAGACCTCAAATAATCTTCCTCTCCTCTTTCACTTCTGTCCTGGCTTTTGCACAACGTTTTCTGCCATCCCACTTGCTCCAGAGCCCTCATTAGTTCTGTCTACAATGACATCCCACGAGTTGTCACTCACACCACTTGTTAAACAACCTTAATTTTGAGACAGGTGTGTGCTGTCTTTGCCGTTCGACGCGGAACAAGCGTTAGGGGAAGAAGAGCGAGAGAGTGATAGCAGGGTGCCCTGAGAGCTCCTTCCCTGTCTCTGGGCTCTAATACATAATATTTCCTGACAGCAGGTATTACAGAGCTGTGATCCTCAAGAGAGTGCAAAGCAGGTTCCTAACTGCAAATGCTGAGATATTTCTGAAATATTCTCTTTCTCTCTAACATGTCCCTGTATGAAGTCTCTGCCCGATGGAATTGCCCTAATCAGGTTCGGAGCGATGAAAAAGGTTAATAAATACGTGACTTTCCATTCTAAAAAGTTCTCAGCCTTTTTGTTCTTTAAAGCACAGCTACAGGAGGAAAAAAAAAAAAGGAGTCCTTGCCACTGAGCATGAGTTGCATGTCCTGTTCTGAGGTATCTGTACTGACTGGCCTACGTCATTAGCATTTGAAAGAAACACCATAATTTTTTCTTATTGGACTCCTATTGTTTACAGGGTTAAACAGTATTTAATTATTTGCTATTGTTTCCCAGTATTTAGTATTTTATATTCCTTTTTTATTTATTTCTTTTCAGTATAATATGTGAATTTGGTCTACCTTTCAATTTGGTCTACCTACCAATATAGGTAAACACCATACAAATAAATATTAATCAGGTTTTTCTGTTTGTTTTTCTCTTTTTTAGGCTTGGATAGGAGCAACAGCTAAACATAGTACCATAGGCTATTTTTTGCTCCAGCTAAAAGAAAAATGATCATGTATTTTCTGCTAGAGCAGATATTTATCGCTCTCTGCAAAGCATTAAGTAGAGAGAAGAGACAATACTGGATCATGAGCTTTATTTCCATGTGTGCACATTTCTCAGCTCCAGCTGTGGCTTTTCATCTTCAAGGACAAACTGATGTCAATTCAGACAAAGCTCTTGTACGGCAGGAAATGTGAGTTGCTTGAAACGTAACCTGTAAGTGCCAAGGTAAGCTCTAAGATCTATTTTCTGCAATCTTTGACTTTAAAGGTGAGAAGCCTGTTAAAGCATCTGAAGGTAAAAGGCTGCACTTTCTCTGGGCTTCGAGTTTAAAGGTTAGACTTTAAACTGAGTGGATGGCTCCAAGGAAGATAGTTTCAGAAGCTGTTGTATTTATTAAGGTATTTTTAGCACAGTGTTTTCTCCATTCTTCAGACTAGATGTTTGAAGTTTGTTTCTGGTTCAGCTAGTTCAACTTAAATGAGTATAATCTTTTGCTTTTGTATCATTCAAATTTCTGCCATTAACCTACTTGAAAGGCTCGTTTCTGTCTGCAAAGTCCTGATAGCAGGCGATTTCAT
The DNA here is from genome assembly GCA_004320125.1 of Scolopax mira. Lineage (NCBI taxonomy): Eukaryota > Metazoa > Chordata > Aves > Charadriiformes > Scolopacidae > Scolopax > Scolopax mira. The sequence goes on along the minus strand of BJBW01009465.1, from coordinate 14,028 downwards.
CCTTGTGACATGAAGGCTTCCTGACTACAAAGTTCTGACTGCTGCTAATGCGCTCTCTCGTTTACTTGGGCTAATGGGTTTATGTTCTTTGAACCAAACTTGGACATCCTCTGTTCTTCCTTGGAAGATTGGAAGCAATTGTGTACAAAGATCGTGGAATCAATTTTTCTTACCAATTAGAATCTCTACATCTTGGATTAACTTCTTTTTTCTCTGCAGTTTTTCTTTTCTGCTCCAGCTTTGAAGGGTCAATATAATTCTAATTGGGCTGAGAGGGATGCAACTCCTTCACCAGACGCTTCATCAAACCCCGATCATAAAATCAATTAATATGAGCTCCTTTCAGCCTGTGATCTTCAAATTGGTCAGAGCTGATATTTATATTTGCTTTGCTGGTGCAAACCTCTTGGAGGAAATGAAAACCACTTCTGGAATTGAACGACACAAAACTAATTCCAGCTCTGTCAGAACAAGACCTTTAGCTGAAAACCCAGACTCACACTAAGAGCCCAAACTCTTCTCTCCCACCAGCAACAAAATATGAATACTTACAGGACAACATAAGTATATTAAATAACTACTGGCTGAGACTAAGAATCTGTGGCCAATGTCAGAGGCAGGGTGCCCAGCAGAACACATGGAATCATGGAATTGTCAGAGTTGGAAGGGACCCTCTAGAGATCATGTAGTCCAACTCCCCTGCCAAAGCAGGAATGCCTACAGCACATCACTCAGGAATGCATCCAGGTGGGGCTTGAGGATCTCCAGAGAAGGGGACTCCACACCCTCCCTGGGCAGCCTGTTCCAGGGCTCCATCAGCCTCACTGTAAAGAAGTTTTTCCTCATATTTGAATGGAATTTCCCATGTTCCAGCTTGTGCCTGTTGCCCCTTGTCCTGTTGCTGGAAACCACTGAAAAGAGTCCAGCTCCAACATCCTTCAACCCACCTTTTAGATACTTATAAACATAAATAAGGTCTCCCTTCAGCCTTCCCTTGTCCAGCCTAAGATCCCCACCTCTTTCAGCTTTTCCTCATAAGAGAGCTGCTCCAATCCCTTAATCATCTTCGTTGCCCTACACTGGACTCTCTCCAGTAGTTCCCTGTCCCTCTTCCCTGGCCTAGAACTGGATGCAGTATTCCAGTTGTGGCCTCACCAGTGCAGAGTAGAGAAGGAGAATGACCTTGCTTGACCTACTGGCCACACTCTTTCCTATGGAGCCCAGGATCCCATTGGCCCTCTTGTCAACAAGGGCACATTGGTCCTTCAGTTGAGGCAACACAGCTGATACTGTACAAAGCCACAGGGCATGGATTAGCAAAATGATAAGGGAATGCATGTGGGTGAAGTGAGGTGTGTTAAAGAGCAATCGTTACCTTCAGTTTAAAAGATGTGACTTCATGCTGAAACGTCTCTATTTGAAGGGTTGGTACCTACCTCAACTGTCTTGTAGGTCTCCTCCAGCTGCGTGACTATCCCTTGCACTCTGTCATTGCTCCCCACCAGGACCGCAATGCCATCACTCAGCTCAGACTAGGCAATAAGAAGAGAGCAAACAGAGCAGGGTTTAGACACTGTCCCCCTTCAGGGTGGCACATCTAACTGTGGGGAGCAGGGGAGGAATGAGCCGTAGCAGGGCAACTAGCTCTGCTTTCTACCAGAACTGAGGGAAATTGGAGCTTTGCCCACCCATAGTTTACCCTATGGGTAACTTTGACATTTGTTTCCTCTTCCAAAACACTATGAAAACATGCACATTTTGAAACTTTTCATGAAGGAGAAGCTGTGATTTGTAAAGGAGGAAACACTTTGTTCTAGGAAACCCTTCTAGATGCTTTTGTCCTAAGTGCTCTGTTTCAATGGCCCCAAAATATTCCCTTTGGTTTTGTTAAGAGAAAAGTCTTTGTCTCTTGAATGATTTATTATTTTTTTTTGGAGGGTGGTCCAGGTCTAGCCACACCACCGTAATATTTCCCTGATGACTGTAGCTCTTGACTCGAGAGAAGAGGTGGCCCATGGACTTGGAGGGATCAGGGTCCTACAGAGCACCTCGTATAAGGACAGTGGGGCTGTGGTGAGAGGAGAAGGGAGAAAAGGTGAAGGAGAAGATGAAGGCTGAGCCACTGGGATGAGAGAAATGAGTGGAAGAAGGGAATGGCCTGGGTGTGGGGAGATTGATGACTGAAGTGTCCTTAGAAGAGGAGAGAGAGAGAAGCTAGTCCCTAGGGACCTTGGTGAGGGTGCTGGGGAGGTCAAGGGGTCCTTGGTACACAGCTGCAGTAATGGAGGCAACTGTATCCGTGGCCTCCACAGCTTTGTAGAGAATCCTTTGAAGCAGACATCCACCAGCCTCCAGTCTTGGGCATGGTAGCCCCTTTCTGCAAGAACCACTTGCAGAACCAAGGGAAACCACTGCTTGCAAACCTCCACACAAAGGGAATGGCGAGGGGCATGGATTCATCCTAGGAAACTTCTCCCCCCCTTCTCCCTTCCTTTTTGATGGAGAAGGATGTTTGTAACTACTTTCCTAAAGTGACTTCTCATTTGCAGTTTCCACACACAGGCATCTGTGTGACAAAGTTGGAGGCTGGGATTGCAAACTTGGCCTGTCTGATTGCTTGCCCCACTGGGGCCCTCCAGAAAAATGAGCTGTTTATCTCAGGAGGATAACCCAGTGAGTCAGGTTTTAAATTAATACTGTATTAAAAATAAACAAGTCTTTTACTGGTGACAGCAAGGGCAGAGGATGTTAGGTACATCCTGTACTGCCAACTATTGAATATTCCTGCATTCACTTGCAGTAGGAGGTTTTTCACTTAACTTTTCTTAAAAATGGGATGCTTAAAGGCAAAAGAGCCTGATAGATAGCTATTTGATTTGTAATGGCCTGTTCTCTTTCCAGTTCATGTGTCGGAAATCCTACTTGTTTTTCTGATCTAAAAGTACTGGAAAAAAAAAAGAGATTAGGAGCCTCAAAAAAGGGATCCTCAGCTTCACATCAAATTGCTGTCTAAAATGTTTGCTCACTATACTAACAAAAATTGGGACACTGTAGTATCTTTCTGTGTGATTTCTCATAAAATTATTTTCCTGTGTTTCCAAGCAGTTCCTGTGGATTTGCATGAGCCTTTTACTCTCACACAGGAATGGCAAAGGCTCCCTTAGGTCCCTTTGGAAACTCGTAGGAAGCTCATGGGAATATTTCCCCGTCGATGGTCCCATCAGTTGCTGGGAGGACTGTGAGGTACAAAGAGATATTTACCTTCTGTCGCTGGTAAACGTTTGTGAGAGGAGCAACTTGACAGTCCTTATGGGCACCAAAGACTTTGCACAAGGAGCAGGTGGGCATTTCACAGTTCAAACAATAGATATTAATTCTCTCATCTTCGTGCTCTTCGCACATTGGCTGGTCACACTTCCTTTCAGGTCTGCAGAAGAGAAGAAGTTTAAAGCAAACTCGATGCTGGGGGGTTTCTGATGAGAAGGCTTTGGGTGTCAGCGTGAAATGGGGCACGTTTGTACAGCAGTGCCTAAGGCTGACCTGAATATGTATCCGTGGACTTACACCTGTCACACAGGGTGACTAAATGGGCAGCTTAATGTCCTGACACAACGGGATGTGGTGACAATATAGCAACATGACTTCATATGGGGATTCCAGCTGGGAGTGTGGCTGAACCCTTGGCTCATCTTTAAAAATGTAAATAACCTCACTTAGACAGATCTCAGATACTTGGGTACTTTAATCAGCGAGTTATCCGACGTCTGCTTGAAAGATGAAACATGCAATTCCTTTAGAGTTCCTCATGCAAAATGTTGGGCTCTTGGCCTTAGCTTAGCAAAGCTCTTGTTCAGGGGGGATAATCTGCTGAAGTGCGCTGCCGGTGTTGCTGGACCTTCATGCCCTTCACTTTATATCTCTGCTGATGAGCTTTGTGAGGTGCAGATCAGGACTTTCACTATCAAGCAGAACTGGGTTCTTATGGCCTTTACACTAGGCTAGGAGCTAAAATAAGGTCTCATACAAATTAATTTTAGCTGGGTGGCAGGTGTCTAGCTCATAGAGTGTTGAACTTTTTAGCTACTCGATTGCACCAGCCACCAAGGGCATGGGTCACACAAGAAGCACTCCTCTCCTATGCTAAGCCAGGAGCTGTCACCAGACTATAGCTCAATCCTGAACTTCCCTTCCCCAAAATGATTTAGTGTTATACACAGAAGTCAGCCCCTGGTATGTTAGGAACTAAGTTAATTGTATCTTCCTTAAAATGAGCCACTTCACTGACATTCCCAATGTAAGTGAAGGCTCTGGTTTGGTCCACGCGCGCAGCGTGTGAGTGTGTGGTACCAGAGCACAGAGTCAGATTGATGGAGTGTACCTGGGGGTTAAAGCCTCCAAAGGTTGCCACTTCTGTTGTGGCAATGTGAAATCTTTCCAATATAAGCCATTATCCCTTTCTGCTACCATTTGGAAGGAGAACTATGACTCTATGACCAGCAGCAAGCAGAGCAACGGCATCATAGAAATATATTTTATCATCATTAGATAGAAAATATTTTCCAAAACTATACAGTTTAATGGAATTAAATGGCAACAATTTTTTACAAGCCGTTCTACGTTCTGGGGAGACCTTATAGCAACCCTCCAGTACTTAAAGGAGCTACAGGAGAGATGGGGAGAGACTCTTGATCAGGGAGGGGAGCCACAGGACAAGAGGTAACAGTGTTAAACTGAAAAAATGGAGATTTAGATTAGATTTCAGAAAGAAATTCTTTCCTGTGAGAGTGGTGAGACAGTGGAACAGGTTGCCCAGAGAAGCTGTGGCTGCCCCATCCCTGGAGGGGTTCAAGGCCAGGCTGGATGGGGTTTTGAGCAACCTGGTCTGGTGGGAGGTGTCCCTGCCCCTGGCAGGGGGGTTGGAACTCAATGATCTTGAAGGTCCCTTCCAACTCAAACCATTCTATGATTCTGTGATTCTACAGAGCTCTGTAGCAAAGAGGCAGCCAGTCATTCTATTATGAGTTTAAAAAATTACAGGAAATTCACTATTTTAGATTATATTATGATAGAGTTTTTCCATACAGTTTGTAGAGTGGACATGGTATTTTTTTTAATGACAAAGTACAGGTTTTCTCTTCTGAAGGGAATGGAATGCCATCAATTAGATACGTGTAAAAAAAAAGATCAAGCACCAAACAAAATGTCTCATGCATTTATATTTTTTAATTTCAGGAGGGCACTGGAATTTAGAGGGTTCATATGGAAAAAAAAATCTGTAATCTGCAATATAAGACAATATATTAGAATAAAACAAGCCAGACCCTTCTGAAGGAAGCCTGCATTTTTTGGGTCAAATTTCTGGCATGCCTTTACATAAGGGACTCAGCGTGTCACATCCAGAATCATTTAATGCTCGTAAAAAGAGGGGTGTCTCATTATAAAGACTGCTTTACATTATTTGCAGAGGACGGCAAAGCAAACAGCCCCTAATTTATTCATGCTACAGTGCACTGGCAGGAGGGCAATAGCAGACAATGAATTTCAAAGTGATTAATTAAGCCTGAAATAGCTGCTCTTCTTGCAAATATTTACAAGACCAGAACCAGAAACTACCAGAATGTTATCTGTCACTGGAATGGTGCCACCAGCGTGAAAGACACCTCGCACAGGGCAAAAAAGTGACGGTGTCAAGCAAGTTCAGCCAGAAGTAGCCAACCTTCAAAGGTGCCGCCAAGAGCTGAAAGGAACCTGGCAGAACTCCCTGAACTAGTGGGGCCTTTAAGACAGTGACAGAGGGCTGGAAATAAACAGATCTGCTCCCTGGGCTTTGCAAAAGGAGAGAGTTTTAGCAGAACGTTCCCCGACTTCTAGGTCTATGAGGAGATCCTCTAGGTCTATGTAGGTATAACAAGGGATAAAACACAACCCCTAAGTTTAAAACAGTGGCTGTTCCTGAAATGGATAATTAAAGAGTAGCCAGCAGGAAGATGGCAGCGTGGCTTAGGTAGAAAAAGATTTGTCATAGATGTGCTTGTGACCAAAGAAGCAGCAGACAGCTGAAATGGCTTAAAGCTTTGCGCTCTTGTTCTCTGACTCTGCTCTTTGAGATGATGAGCCTGTGTCTGACTGCTACAGCCTTATTTTGACCTTCATCTGTGGAGTGTTGTGTGTGTTTTATGGAGAGGAGGATTCTCAGCACTGTCAAGGCCATACCTGGAGTACTGTGTCCAGTTCTGGGCTCCCCAAATCATGAGAGACATGAGAGAGTCCAGCAAAGGGCCCTGGTGATGATTAAAGGGTTAGAGCATCTCTCCTGTGAGGAAAGGCTGAGAGAGCTGTGACTTTCACCCTGGAGAAGAGAATGTTTAGGAGGATCTTACAACAACCTTGATCTTACTAATACCTTCAAGTATCCAAATACCTGAAAGGAGGGTGTAATGATGATGGAGCCAGGCTCTTTGTAGTGGTGCCCAGTGCCAGAATCAAGAGGCAACAGGCACAAACTGAAATGCTGGAGGTTCTCTCTGAACATCAGGAAACACTTTTTTACTGTGAGGTTGACTGAGCACTGGAACAGAAAGATTGTAGAGTCTTGTTCCTTGAAAGTACTCAAAAACCTTCTGGTCATGGTCCTGGGAAACTGGCTCTGGGTGGCCCTGCTTGAGCAAGAGGGTTGGACCAGGTGCCCTGCAGTGGTCCCTTTCCACCTCAGCCATTCTGTGATTCTGTGACTTGGTGAGGAAATGCAAAGCTGCTGGGCAAATAAAGGAACACACTTCAGTCAAGGACATAGTAAAACCTTTGCAAAACCTCTGTTTAATTAGAAGGTTGTCCTTAGGATTTCTACAAATCCAGAAAGGTCTCTACTAACATCCTGAATCCAACTTCAATAGCATTTTTACTGAGGATCCTAAAATAGCTGTAGCCCTTCCTGTACGATCACATCACTGAGTGCCTGCACCTGAACATAGGATTGAGAGAATCTGCATGACTCTATGAGGCACAGTGAGGTCGTTAGTGAAGATATAAGACTGTACTGTGCTCAGTATCAATCTCGGGCATTCACCGCTAATGACTGTCCTCCACCTGCCTTCACACTGCTCACCATAACCCTTTGAGTCTGGCTGAGTTCAACCAGTTTTCAGGCCACCTCACTGTCCACTCTAGAGCTTATTTGTCAATAAATAAGGGGATAGTGTTGAGTCTGGGTAAACAACATCCACTGCTCTCCTCTCATTCACTGAGTTAGTCATCTCACTGTAAAAGGCTATCAGGTTGGTCAGGCATCGTTCCCTTTCATAAATCCATACTAACTATATGTAATCACCTTCTTATCTTTTACATGTATGAAAATGGTTTCCAGGAGAGTTTACTGCAACACCTTTCCAGGAACCAGCATGAGGATGACCAGCCTGTAGTTCCCTGGATTCTCCTCCTTGCACTTCCTGAAGACTGGAGTAACGTTTGTTTTCTTCCAGTCCAGCTCTCAGGAACCTTATTACCACAACATTTCAAAGGTTATTGGAAGTGGCCTCACAATGACATCAGTCACTCATGGGTGCCTCCCAGCAGGATGTACAGGTTTTTTTAATATTCTCTAACCAGATCCCCCTCTGCTGAAGGAAGACTTTCTTGCTGGTCTTGGGGGCCTGGGACTCCTGAAGGTCAATCTTACCAGTAAAGACTGATGTGAAGAAGGCATTTGAGTACCTTGGCCTTTTCCATGTCCTTTGTCACAGGAGCCCCTGCACCATTTAGCAGTGGGGTCACACTCCCCCTAATCTTCCTTTTGCTGCTGATGTACCTGTAGAAGCTTTTCTTGTTAGCCTTCACGTCCCTTGCCAGATTCAGTTCCAGGTGGATTTGGCTTTCCTAACTCCTTCTGTACATGCTTGTACAGTGTCTCAAAACATTCCTGAGTCACCTGTCCACCTTTTTTTTTTTTTTGCTTCCTTTCAAATGTTTTATTTTTATCAGGCATCCTGCCACCATTTCTTGAGTTTCTGTATATGGGGACGGACCATTCTTGAGCTTGGATGAGGTGGTCCTTGAAAATCAACCACAACAATGGACTCTCCCAAAAGCAGTGAAAAGCCCATCAATACCTAAGGTAGAAATGGGGCTTGAAAAATTAGAAAACTAAAAATGTTCATATGGACATAGGGATTCCTGCAGCTCCATTACACTAGTACTATTGTGAATGCCTGGCCCAAGAAAACCAGATGAGCTTGGGGCCTTGTCTCTATGGGGAGGGGGAGGAGATCCAAGTGATCTCTCTCCTCATCTTTAACTGCACAGTCTGTGAGTCTTCTGCAGCTGCCAGGGAGCCCATCTCCCTGGCTCAGCCTATCTGAGATCCCCAGGCATCCCTGCAACTTGTCCTGGAGAGCCACCTCCTCCCTTGGAAGCTCTGGCTGAGGCCTCTGAGATGTCAGAGATAACTGCTCCTGGTGGTGCTGGCTACTCCATCCTGCAGAGTGTCCTCTGCTTTCAGTCCAGTGTTCAAAATTCACTGTTCCATCTGTGCTTGGGTCTGCAGGGACAGCCTGTACCTAGGGCTCTCCCTCATAGGTGCAAGGCAGAAAAAGCTCTCCACCTTCTCTGAGCAGGATTCGGCTGGAAACAAAGCCCAAAGCACCTTTTGATCAGGAATAGCTGGCTGAGCTCGTTAGGAGCTGCCAGAACTTGTGAGAAGTCACAGCCTCCTATTGCTACTCTTTCCTGGTGGCAGCAGGCACCCCGATGTTCCTCAGATAATCCAGGTAATCAGTGGCCTACAGACTTTTAAACACTGGTTTAATGTCTTAGTGAACTCTATTTCCACTGGGTTCAGTCCTTTGCTCTCCTTCAAAGCTTTGTAGGAGCCACATCCTGCTTGAAGGTTTCTCTTCTTGAGTTGCTAATAGATTCTAAATTGGGCAACAGGCTACGCTGCCGTCAGCTGGAATTTGATGAGCAATGGGATAAAAGACCATATGATGTGAGTTTTAGGGGTGGGGGCTGTATGTGAGGGCTTGGGTAGGCTCTCCCGAGCCCATAGCCCAGCTTCTGCCCCAGCTTTTATTTTTTAAAAAAAAAATCATATTCCTTAATTCAAATAGAAACTCAAATTTTAAAAAAGATTTTTGAAATCAATTATTTTTACCTAAGTGGGAGACAAAGCTTTTTCTACAGATGAATTCCCCTCGCTCTCTCCCAAGTTCAACTGGGAGATGGCTTCATTCTGCCACATGTAGTTATGGTGAATTATACCCAGAGGAGGACATAGTGGGGTGATGAGGGTCCTGTCTGGAAATCACAGCTGCTGCCAGTTTGAGGGGATGTCTTGGGAAGAAACAAGAAGGTGATGTCTCACCCTTCCCCAGCCAGATCCCAGCTCTCAGTTTGGAAGAGACCGCTACAAAAGGAAGAAGCGGAGAAGACTTGCTTTCCCTTGACTTTTGGGGTTTGTTGGGACAGCAAAGGGGTAAAACAATGGCAGATCTTGCTTGCACTCTCATGGGAGCCCAAGGAATGTTAGGTGGAGGGAGATAAGCAGCTGAGGCCTATGAAGTACCAAATAGTTTAGATAACGCTGCTATGCATTGCTGCTGCTACGTAACCCTGATGATAGCTTTCATCCTAAGGTCATACGTCAAGGTTAAATAAGCCCTTAACAGACAACATAAATGAACCTTTTGGGCAAATATCTAAACAAATATTATTTATATTTTTTCCTATTTTCCCTTTTTATTCATCATGTTTTGTTTTACTTCTGTGGAATTTTTAAAAAATCTACTAAAATTTCTGTTTAACTGAATTTTGTTCCAATTGCCCATGAACTACATGGCAAAAAAAAGCTGCCTTTCTTTCTTTTTTAAATTAAATACAACTCTGAGACAAAAAAACCCCAACAAACACCAAACCCAAACCCAAGAAAGACATGAAACCACACAAGTCCAGCTTACTTGGTCAAAAGCAAAGTCTACCACCACAGCTTTGCAGAGTCATTTTCTCCAAGATTTTCCCGACTGAAATAATATTTGGGTATCAGTGACACACACGGGGGCAGCTGACCTTCCCTTGGCACTGAGCGCGAAGGGCAGCAGAAAGGAACAATTTTAAGCCAACTTTGTGCTCTCTGAGACTTTGGAGCTCCAACCTGTTCTCAGTTCCCGACAGGATTTGGACAGCTGAGAGCAGCCAAAGCCAAAGGCTCTGAAAACTCCTCTCTCCTGGTGACTGCCCTCCTCTGCCGGAGGAGGGTAGAAGTGCCCAAAGCCACCAGAGACTCTGGTGAGATACAACTCCAAGGGTTGTATCCATGTGCTCCAGCAATACCACTTCATTGTTCCTGTGAAACCCAGCTCCTTGCTGGGATAGGATGGGCAGACTGTTAGTTAGGGAGCATGGCCAGAATTACACCTTCCTTCAGGTGTATAGAACACCTTGCCATGCACAACCAGCCCTACAGATGCACGCTGGTGACAACAGGTGGCTTTCCTGGGTGAAAGCTACTGGCTTGGCAGTAAGGGACCAGGATTAGCTTCCCCCCTGCTAAGTTCCCCAAGGTACCATGCTCCTGACCCATCCCAGGGCAAAAGAGACAAGAAAACAACATTTTTCCATTGCTGGAATCCATTACACCTTCAGTGCAGGTAGTTAATGTTCAGGAGTAATCTTACGTTTTAGCATTAACCCATTCCTCTGCCCTGAGGTCCTGAATCTTGTGCACAGCCACACACTACTGATACATATTATTTCTGGCTATTCCTTCTCTTTTGTGGTGTCCTAAATAAGACCTGATTTTGTGAGTTCATATCTCAAGATGACAGGAATGGAGATTTTTTTATTGAGTTTTGATTTGACATTATGATGCAGCGTGTCTTCTGTGTGAAATTCAGTTTTCTTCTCATTTGTGCTGTCTACCCCTCAGGATTTTCTAACAAGATTTGAAATTTCATTCCTTTCCTTAGCATGAGAACACACAGGTTAAAGACAAATTACAGTCATCTGGACTGTTTTTAAAATAAGCAGTGTAAACCTAGCTACTTTTCCCTTATCCATGCCAGTCACTGTGCTGACCTCAAGGGCTGTGATTGCATGGGTAAATGTTCATAGAATCTTAGAATGGTTCTGTTTGGAAGGGGCCTTAAAGATCACCAAGTTCCAACCCCCCTGTCATGGGCAGGGACACCTCCCACCAGACCAGGTTGCTCCAAGCCCCATCCAGCCTGGCCTTGAACCCCTCCAGGGATGGGGCAGCCACAGCTTCTCTGAGCAACCTGTTCCACATGTGAACAAACATGGCACAATCCTCTGCTGTAGGTGAAAGCAGGGAAATTCAGCATCAATTCAGATAGGGTTTTCTGTGCTCAGTGAGAGCTGACTTCATTGCACAGCAAACAGCAGGCACGCATGGCAGCACCATCCCTTCCCACATTTCCAAGAGATACAACAACTAAATCAACCTCACGTGTACCAAACAGAAAGACCAAAGGCCATCTTTTTGTGGCAAGGCTCCTCCGAAGGGCATGCATTCACTCATTACCTTGTGGACTCCTGCTTGTAGATGTCGATGATGTTCTCCACCAGTAGGTTCCTCTGCAGCCCGTAGACTCCATGCCGGTCAAGGACCACTTCATGCCTGCAGGAGGGACATCGAAAACGGCCTCCCGATGCCACAGTTGTGCCTCCCCGGGTGGGCAGGTAGGGGTTGGAAGCCTGCTCTTGCCAAGCAGCACAAGGAGAGGTGAGTAAGTCCATGCAAACCCATGAAAAACTCTTTCAAAAGCACCTCCACTGGGTGAGGGGCTGGTTCCTCAGCTCACCCAGGCTGCCATGTCCCCCAGCCAACAGGTGACACTTTAATCTGCTGTGAGCTCAGCCCTGGCCTCTGGGGACACTCATCTTCTACTTTAAATCTCTCACACACACACACACACATCTTGCTTTCACCTTTATCACCTGTTGACAACAATCAACCAAAACACATCTTAAAAAAATAATAAAAATAATTCTTTCCATTCATTTCAGCTGGGACCATTTGGGAAGCAAGAGCTTCTCACAGGAAGAATCAAAGAATCTTCATGGTTGGAAAGGACCTTTGAGATCACTGAGTCCAAGTACAAATAACAAACAAACAAACAAAAAAACACCAAAAAACCCCCACAAACAGACACAACCCAACAACCTCTAGCACTAGAGCATGCCCTGAAGTGCTGCGTCTACACATTTCTAAAATACCTCCAGGCATGGTGACTCCACCACCTCCCTGGGCAGGCTGTTCCAGAAGCCTACCTGGAAAATGTCGCTGGCGCATTTCCGGCAGAGGTTGTGCTGGCAGGGCAGGATGACCACGGGCTTGGTGAACATCTCCAGGCAGATGGGGCAAATCAGCTGTTTCTCCAGGTTGTCCATGGTTTGCTGCTCTTTGGAGAAGGACTTGTAGTTCAGGGAGGTGCTCATCCCTAGCTTTTCCAGGGGCATACGCTCAGGATCACGGCCTTGCGGTGGGGCGTTTGTTGGTTTGTTTGGTTTTTTTTTTTCTGGGTTAATTTCCCTTGAAATAAGTCCAAGGCTGTGCTGTGATCAGAGGCTCTCTGGGTGGCTCTGGCCGAAGGACATTGTTTGAACGAGGGGGGCTGAAGGGAGCCGGGGTCTGTTTTTAGCAGCGCGGCGTCACCAGATGCCACCCAGCCGTGCCCATATAAGCGTGTCGAGAGGAGGACAGGCTGGGACAGGTGACGGCTGGATGGGGGGGGGACGACAAGTGGGGGTGGCCCTGGCTCTCCTCACTCGCACATGGTGGCCTTCACCCGTCCGGGAGGAGGAGGAGGAGGAGGAGGAGGGCGAGTGATAAGCAAGCGCCGTCCGCTCCCCCCCTTATCTCTGCACAGAGGCAGTGGAGGGAGCAGGGTTGCCCCAACCTGCCTAATTAATACTCTCTTTTGAGCAAGCAGCCATGGCCGTGAGGTGCAGGGAATAATTTGGGGTAATTTTGTGTTTCGGAAGGCTCCGGGAGCTTGGTTTTCCAAGGTACGAGGCGCACGCAGTGGCTGGAGAAGACAACAGGAGCGATGGGCTGCGCCGGAGCTCTGGCACTTCAGGGCATAAAGATGTCAACATCTTGAAAACCAGTTAAAAAGAAAAAAAAAAATTGCCTGCCTATAGCTGTGCTTAAGTTTCTTCTGTTATGATTTTATTATTTTTTTTCTTTAGATAAGAATCTATTCAAGTTGTTAACTCCACAGCCGCTTAAATATGCACCAAAAACATTATGTGATGAGAAAGAGAGAGAAGAAATACAGTATAAAAAGCTTTCATTTGTACGGCTAGAGAATAGGTGCTAATTTTATGTGCTCTCTAAATGCATAGTTTAATTCAAATATATTTTAGTTTTGGGCACTGCTGTGTTTATATATGTTTATTAGACACTGATATCCCTCTCAGCTTGGCACTTGTTCCAGAGTTATTTTTAAAATGACAATTTCCCAGATAATTTGTGGCATGTGACGCCTGATCTTAAGGGAAAGCCATCTGTGCTTCTACTTGCCAATAATTTATCACACAACTGTACAAGCAATAAATATCTCATCCTCAAATTTCAGCCAAACTCCCTGCATGTACTGTATAAAATCACTTCACCACCATACTGTACATGCAATCAGAATATTGTCTTCTCTTTTAATCACTATGTAGAAAACTTCTCCTGTTAAGCATCTTGGAGAAGGTGCTCATGTTTGTTCTACCTCATGACTGTTTCATTGATATCTGAAATATTCTATATGATGAGCAGGTCCCCTACCCATCCAGGGGCTGACCTCATATCCAAAGCAGGGCTCTTTATCTGGAAATTACCACTTTGTAAACTGAAGGAAATAATAAAAGTGATGGTTTGTATTGATTTCTGCATGGAAATGAATACTATTCTCTCCATGCAATGGCAATGAAGCACATTAAATTAAATGATAGAATCATAGAATGGTTTGGGTTGGAAGGGAGCTTAATGACAATCCAGTTCCAACCCCCCTGCCCTGGGCAGGGACA
>BJBW01009463.1:0-63974 GCA_004320125.1 Scolopax mira | reverse complement strand
TCATGTTCAGCCAACAGTCGACCAACACCCCCAGGTCCTTTTCTGCCAGGCAGCTCCAGCCATTCTTCCCCAAGCCTGTAGAGCTGTCTGGGCTTGTTGTGGCCCAAGTGCAGGCACTTGGCCTTATTGAACGTCATTCCGTTGGTCTCAGCCCATCCATCCAGGCTGTCCAGATCCCTCTGCAGAGCCTCTCTACCCTTGTGTCCAAATCACAAAAGGGGAAGAGGATCCAGGAACCCAGATTCCCAAGATCAGTTCACAAAACCTCCTTGCTGGGAATGACAGGAGACTGGTAAGCTTGGAAGAGAAAGCAACCTTGGAAGAGAAGGCAAACCTACCCAAATCACAACCCTCCCACATGACTGGAACATGATTTTAACTGACAAAAATGCTCTTGGCTTTGCAGAGAAAAAGCCTTCCCTTTACCTGCATCTGCCCTCAGTGCTTCTGATGCCAGTGGACACATGCAGTCTCCCAGGTTAAAATCCCTCCCTGAACCAGCCAGAGCACAGAAAATGACAGGAGTTTGCTGTGAGTTGCCTTTGCTTTGTTTTCTCAGGTAAGTCTGGCATGGCCTGCCAAAAATTAGTCTTCCAGAAACACTGCTAATTATCACAGACCAGCAGCGAACAAGCCCTCCCCGTCCCCAACCAGCCCAGCATGCCACCCTCCATCCCTCCAGCTCCCTACCCCCTCCCCATCCTTATTTTACCTTGTTGCAGTGAATTCTAGGCTTGAACTGTGGGAGACAGACGTTTATTACCATCTTGGCAGTTGGAGACAGCTCACTTTCTGAGCATCAGATTCAGCTTGTAAAAAAAAAAACACAAAAAAGGCAAAATAAAGACAATGAACACCAGTGAAGAGTGAAAGGGTCACATGTTTTGGAGCCTGTATGCATTACAAGCTCAGTAGTTCCTAAAATGGAACTCAGATCTGAGTCCAGGAGGTAAAGCCAATATAAATCCCAATGACTGTGGTGGGACTGAGAGAAAAAAAACTGCATTAATATTAATTAGTAAACCCCTGAATAAACATCAAAGAGAAAACAGGTATTTTAACTAAAAAGTCTTACCTATGGATAGACTAGCAATTAGGTCTGAGAGTTCATCAAAGATGCAGGAAGTTTTATAGATAGAATAAAGCATCAGAGTATCACATGAGGTTGTCAACGGAATTGGTGTGAGCTCTCAGCAGCCTCAGCTGGATCTGGAGGATGCTCTGTGATCCCACTGGGGTACTCAGCACCGCAGACCCTTGTGACTCCAAGGTGGAAAAAGCCAGTGTCCATTCCCACTGTGTGGCCTTGAGCTGCCTGTTTGGTCGCTGTGCCTGGTTCCCCACACACACTAGGTTGACCTACTGCCTTCAGCAGCTTGAGGCAAGGACCTGCTTGAGCTCTTGGACAACATGACAAGCTCAGACGGGGCCTCTCAAGACAAGGGCAACACCAGTCAATGCTAACACGTTACTGCCACAAAGAGAAATGTTCAAGAGCCTCAGATATAAGCTAAGATTAAAAACAAATATTAATAATTGGTATTTAATAGCTCTAAGGGAGCAGAGGGCATTTAATAGCTCTAACACCAACCCAGCTGATTTTTCCGACAATGTTCATTAAAGAAACTCAAGTGAATGCACCTTCTTTTCCATTGAAAAAAATACGACTCAAATTGGTTATATCAGATGCCTTTTAAGAATGAAATTATCTGTGAGGTAAGAGTTTTAACCTTACATTAACCTTAGTTTTAATATGTCATTGCTTTGGGCAACCTTGCAAATCAGGAACCCACCGCTGGCTTCAAGAACAAGCAGTCCTTTAATGATTTTCAGCTGAAGCTGTTAGTTCAGCCAAAATGAAATTGGCCTTCTGGGGGCACGTCAGTCCGGCTGCTGAAATGCAGAGTGTTAATGAGCTCGTTTCGCCTGCCTGCTAAGTGTGGGGGTGCAGCCCGCTCTGCTGCCATCGAGAGCAACAGTCTGAAAAGAGAAATGCAGTATTCAAGGTACAAATCCCACACGTAAAAATCAACACAACAGAAGCCAAGCGTGCAGAGAGCAGAGCTTGAGGTTACAACACCAATGTTTGACCAAAGCAGGTGTGAACCTAAGCAGAGCTGCAGTGGGCCAGATGAGTGCTTTTAGTCCAGTATTTGGTCTGACAGCCATGAGGAGCAATTCCTGCTCCTCAACAGGGAACAGAGGAACAGGGCAAGCTCAAATCAATGCTCCTCCAACACTACTTTCTTGGCTTCCTGAGCCTGAAAGGCTTTGAGCATAGGGCTGCCAGTAAGGAACTGTTCACACAGGCTTCTGAACTGGTCTGACTTTTGGCCCCCACATCTTGTGAGAGTAACACTGTCGGTTTAACTACAGGCTGTGTGACAAAACCTACCCATTTTGGTTTGTTTTGAACCTGTTGCCTGGTAAATTAGCTTGGCCACCAGTGCTGGTATTACAAAAAATGGCAAATCAACTCTCTCTGCTCCTTTTCTTGGAACGATTCAAGATTTGCCCTCTGATCTATTTCTCCTTGCGTCTCTTTCCTGGGCTGAAGACTTCTCCATTCCCATCTGACATTGTGCATTTGCATTTAGCAAATCTTGGTGAGACCTTCTCTGAATGACAGTGAGCAGGGAGAGGCACCTTCCCCTCAGCACCCCCGCAAGCTCAGCGCTTGAAGGACTCACTTCTCACGAGCCGCTGGCTACCGAGATCCTGCCTACGGCAGATGCCAAATTCTCCCGTGGACCTCGTGGTTGTGGACCTTGTGGTTGTGCAGCCCCCTCTCTCGCAGGGCTGCCTTGTGACAGGCAGATCATGCATGCAAGGACAGGCAAGCCATTCCTCAGGAAAACCTCACATCTTCTTCCAAGCCTAAGGCTGTTATGGAGGTTGCGTCCCAAATCTTTATCCTTTTCTACCACGTTTTTAGTAATCTGTGGTCAATTACAAATAATTTATTCTCTCACTAAACTTGCTGTCTTTCAATTCAGCCACTCCTTTTTCTGCAGCATGAGGAGCTATGTATGTATATATTGGTATCTTTTATAGGATTTTCTCCTACCTGTTTGTGACCCTGACAGACTTAAACAGCTCAGGCTAATTTGTCAAGGTTCAGCATATCAGTAAGAAAATGCATTATTCTGCATGTCCAGGTCACTGCTCTTTCCTTTTCTGAAAAGCCCTCCTGCACTCTTGCTTCACAGCAAAAGCTAGTCACTGAGTTGCTTTTACCCACAGCTGTTTAATTCTTTTCATGAAAATGCAACTCAGAGGACAGACAGTGGGGACAAAGGGACAAATTAAATGAAAAACTAGAATGAGACTGGGACTAAGCTTTGATGTAAAGAAGGAAAGTGAGAACTGGCTGGTCATAGGAAAGTAAAGGGTCTGGCTAAGGTCAAAAGAAGCAGGCTTGGAACAAGAATCAGCAGGGACAGGCAAAAGCAGGTGAGACAGATGAGAGCAGCCAGGACCAAATGGGGTTAGAGAGCCCAAGACCCCTCTAGCAAAGAGCCTGGGCTGAAGAAAGAGCTGGGGAAAAGCAAACTGTAAAAATCCCTGCAAAAAGAATGGGATGGGGCAGCAGATGCGGTTTCCTAAGGCTACTGCTGCCATTGCACCCCAAACTTGTGTGGAGGTCTCCTGTACTAGCGATAGCTCACATGGCTGTGGCACAAAGGAGGTTCTGAATTTATGAACACTTTAAGAAGACAACACCCACAAAACTGAATTACAAGTCATTACTTGTCAAAACAACTCAAAGATCACAAAGGACTCAAAGGCTGTGAAGTGCCATCAGGATGTTAGACAAGTGTCCATCTCTCTTGAGTGTGTGGCTTCCCTAAAGTAAACAAAGATCTTTTGACTTGAGGCAGTGAAATGCAGACCTGAAGGACTATTCTCTGTACTTTTCTATGCCAGACAAATTCTCTGTGGTCTTGCACAAGTAATTTAAACCCAGGCTTTCTGGAGCTAGTCACTAAGTGCCTTCCTGGTGTCCTTCTCCTACAGTCCTATATACGACTAGGGAGCTGCTGCAATAAGGAACGTGTACAGTGGACATTGAACTGAGGTGCTCCATAACGCTGAGTATTTGAGGGAGAGGAAAAAACTAGCCCAGACATTTTAAACTAGGCAGCCAAAATGAGCTAAAACACAGTATTTGTCTTGGGACAGTAACCTGCTTACTGACACCTCTCCTCCCCATCCTCCCCATCAGTATACCTTGAAACACCACACTGCAAAACAGCCAGAACAGCTTGGCTGCCTTTGCAAGTGGGAATGAAAGTTTTACCTGCTGCTCCCTGTGAAATAACCCCTGCAACTCCAGTTAGATTCAGGGCCTGCCCTGTGCAGCTCAGGAAACAGCCCTCCTCTCGGACAGAATCACCACCTGCAAGTTCAGGGAGACACCAGCAACTCTGCCCTCAGAAGAGCCTGCAGAAATCAGACCCCAGGCCGCATCCTGAGCAAGAAAGTAACATGGTGAGCCACCTGGCAGAGGGTGAAACCAAGAGCATCCACAGCAGATGTACGTGCTCTAGTCTGCACAGGACTTGTTACCCAGGAAGGGGAATCACCTTGAGGTGGATCTGCCATCCCCAATCGGCAGCAGACATTATCAACAGGGTGCAGATCCTCTCTGCCAGGCATTGCTGAGAGCTGAGCATGAAATTAATGTCTCAGGGTCAGATCACCCCAACCCTCAGCCCCAGCTTCCATCTCACCACCCAGATTTTGTGATCTCTCCTGCTCATACACAGCTCCAAAAGGAGAAACCCAGACTGCATGCCCACCAGCCCGACCTCGACAGTGATGGAAACAGCAAGGAAACACCTATGTGTGTTGCTGCACCCAGGTCAGCTTCATGACTAAAACCCATCCCAATTCTCTCACAGATATCACTGTTCTGATCTCACAGTGTCACCAAATCCATCCACTTTCATTTAGGGCGGAGAAAAAAGTAATCATGGAGAAAAATGTATATGACAAGAGTTTTTATTTGTCACGGAAGCATTTGAGGATCTATGTACCAAAGGAGAGCATGGGACACATGGCTGTCGGCAGAGCAAAACTGACTAATGTAGCAAAGCAGCCTGAGCACACACAGCACCTGCCAAAAACTTCACCAGCACTCTGAGACAGTCTTAATTGGAAAGAGAGATGCATATGGGAGGCTGTGTCAGCCTCTGAGCAAGCACTACACCCGACTAGCCAGCCCTGCTAAGCAGTGCTGGGTCGAACACTTTGTAATGGAGGTAGCTCAGTTTCTCTAGACGCGTGCGTTTGAGCAGAGGAAACCATTCCCAGAAGGGAAGCTCAACCACCAGGTACCCCAGCTGCCGCAGCTGCCGCCGTTTCAGGCAGTGCAGCCCCAAGAGCCTCTTGGAGCAGTAGCAGTAGTGATTTCGGTTGGAAACCTGAATAGCCAGTTTCACCCCCTGAGGCTGCCCGTTCAGTCTAAGAGATGGAGGGGCTTCAAGACAGGGCCCCAGTTTAGGCTCAACTTGCAATCTGGCATCTGCAATAGGAGTTCCACCTGAAAGCACGGCATGATCCCCTGCACATGGAGTTTGTACTTCTCCTCTCTCCTGACCCAGAGTCCTGGCTTCATTTTCCAATTCCAAGGGAGACTGGTTATTACATCTGCCTTTTATAAGCTGAGTCATTAAGTCATCTGTTAGACTAACTCCAATGCCTTTTAGTTTCTTATCTGCAATGGGGTTTTTTAAGTTGAAAGGGATGGGACGCCCATCCACAGCCAAATGAACCTCCAGATCACTCGATCTCGTGTGAGGCAGGATCATGTGGCTTTTCACGTACTCGGGGCCACCTAACATGCTCTCCAGAAGAGATGCGGCTTCCACAATTTCAGGTCTGACATAGATTTCCTGCTCTGCAAAATTCAAAATCATCTCAGTAACCTCTTCATAAAACTGAGGTGGAAGGCGATTCCCTTGGTAGCTTGGGCACTCAATTTCAACACTCTTACCGAGGGTGAACAGGTCCTTTTTGAGCTCATATTTACTACTTCTTGTTTTCTGGACAAACTCATGCCTGAAAGCATAGTCTATCAGCTCCTCTGGGAATCGTTTGACAAATGCCAGGCCAAGCAAACCAGTAAGGAGATGCTCTGGGAACTTCCTAAATTCATGGAGTTTTCTATGCATCTGGTCTATCAGGCTGGAGTAAAACTCTTCCTCATTTGGAGGTTCATAGTCCAGGCATCCAAATGACCACAAGAACTTGGCAGCATCTTTGCTTCGGCAGTAAATCACCTTAGAAGGCAAAGACATGGCTACAGCAGCCAGAATGCCTTCATCAAAGTAGTGTAGGGATGAACAGGTAAGAGTGATGTGCATGATGCCTTGGATGTTTATTGTAGGAATCCGAGCGGGAATAACCTTCCCTAGTTCCTTCATGACAGGTAGGTGGTCCATGCGAGTATAGCGGAGCATTTTAAGCACGTTCACCAAAGCATAAGTGCTCATGTCCTCCATCTGCAGGGAGACTCTGTCTGCAATTTTTCTCATGACATGGTCAGAGATACCACTGAGGGACTTGAAGAGCCCTAAGCAGATAGTACCCAACTCCTCCAACGTGAAGGAGTCCAAGTACTTCAAAATCATGCTCTCCATCTTCTGTGTCAAGTCCACAGGTGACCTCCGGCCTTCACCTATGATATAAACGAGCTGAACAAACTGGGGCAAAGTGAGGTCTTTCCAGTGCATGTTGGCATAGCTGAACAAAATGCTTAGGTAGGAAGGCACACTACGCTCCAGACAGCGCCAGTAATCGGCCACCAGCAGCAGCTGGTCCAGGTTCATGTCCCACACCCGCCTGCAGAATTCGTTCTCGCACGCATTCAGCAGAGGGTGGGTGGATGGAACAGCCAAACGAACACAAGCCTTTAAGATATCGATGAGATCTGAAGTACTGAACAACCTGATGCTTTTGACAGCCCAACGACACAGTATATTAAACCTGGTTTCGGACACCAACGCTGCATGTTTTTCCACTGGCAAACGACTCAGTTTGCAAAAATAACCTGTGATAGTTCCTGGGCTCTCGCTGCCCTTGCAGATGGCCACACTGTGTAAAATCAAGTCACCTTCTTCCAAAGGAAGGGTCTCTGTCGGTTCAAACCTGTCATAGCTGAGAGATCTGTATTCAGGTCTCCCCTTCTGAAACACGCGAGGGTCCTCCTTGGAGTCATGCATCTCTGTTTTATCCTTTTCTGCTTCCTCCTTGGTTTGTGCCGCAGAGAGCTGTGCTGAGATGGTTTCCCTGAGGAGCGGTTTGGACCTGGGCTCTGGCAAGGCATTTCTGACGGGTGGCAAAGCTTGAGAAGAGGCAGTACTGACTGTATGCTGAACCTGTGAGGTGCCAGGGCTGGTGAAAGTGTCACCGAGAGCCTGGCCGCTGTTCCTAGCAGTGTGCTGCTGGGAGGCAGCTCTGCTTTTGGCGTAGGCAGATGGATTATACGATACTCTGTAGTCCAGTGGATTCAGCAACTGGATTGTAGCCACAGATTCGGTTCCAGGGTTGACTGTTTCTGGGTTCTCTTCCTTTTTTTGCTTACTTTTGTTGCTTCCACTCTCGGCCTTGCACTTGGCTGTAGTCGAAAATGCAGTCACCCTGCTCAGTCTTGGAAATCTTCGGCATATTAGCACTGTAGCCATGGATCACAACTTACTGGGGTCAGAATTGCTTCCAGGTACTGAAAAAAGGGCAGACGAAGAATGAGTGGCTTCCACCTAACACGAAGCACTTTTTAAACTATCCTTTAGCTACCGACGTGAGGTGATGCCAGTGTTTCCCCTAGCCAGGGCAGCTGCTTCCCTGCAAAGCCGCAAGGCAGCTGCCATCAAACACCACCTCATGCAAAAGCAGTCCAAGACAAGCACCCAGGTGACCTCACACACCTGAAGTTGGGGTACATGGCAGTCGGATATTACCTGCTACTCAACAGTTACAAGTAACCTGGCAGAGATTGTGGGAGTTAAGGAGAAAGCCATATCTTTCTCTTTTTTAAGAGACCCAAACTGCTTTTCTTTCATTCTAAACAATGAAGACATAGTTTTGCAGTAGAGCTGCAGCTTCAACAGACTTTCTGTATTCAAACAGTGCACTCTGCTACTTTGGTCACCACAGTCTGAAATACCAATCATCACCCGAGAAGTTTTCAAAATATGTAGGGTGCTGCACCACTCTTTACATCTGGAGACAGTATGTGGAGGCTGTGAGCAAAGTCTCCGCAAAACCAATCCAGAGTGAAAGCTGGCCCAGAACCTGCAGATGAAGATTAGTTGAAAGGAGAAACGTGGTCCCAGAACAAAGTTGGGGAAGAGTACGGCAGATGTAACACAAATCATTATGAGATGCTACACCCCGAGTTGAGAACCAGAGGGAATAGAGCTTTACACTTCAAACTTGGGAGTGTTGCCCATAGTTTTAGGGTATAGAACACTTAAAAATGCCAGGTGACTTCCTAACTCCTGCCTAAACCAGCTACAGCACAGAGGGTGAGGATGAGAAATCTGTCAGGAGCTAAGCTGTGTGCTGCCAGCCTGCACAAGCTGCCAAGCGAGCCTGTTTACGATGATTCAGATGCCAATGAAAAAAAAAGCACCAGGTCAGCGCTCTGCGTAATACACCCTCATCCCACTGCATGTGGCAAACTCCAAAAATGCATTAGACCAGGCGTTTTCAACTTCTTTAAAATCCCTTGTGCTGTCATTACCACAACCTGTCAAGCAATCAGGAAAGCTGAAGCCTGGCAGTCACAATGCAACAGTGATTCGCTTCTGGGCTCCCCACATGGGGGAAATAAACCCTCTATGGGCATCACTCTGAGCTCTGCTTACACTTTAGGGCTAGATCAAGATGTTGAATCAGTGCAGGCAACTCAGCTTTGCAACAGTAAAATGGATATCTTGGGGGAAGAAGAGGTGGGGAGAATGCTCCGTGTTTGGTCTACCTGAGTAGGAGAGGGCTGCAGTGGGATGGGGAATCACAACTAGCTCTGGCTAAACATCAACTGGACTTTTTGCTGAGTACAAGAATCCCCACGATTCCCATTACCAATTAGATGATCTATTCCTGCATCGCAACAGCCAAGCACCAACTCCTCCCAAGGAAGGCTGAGATGGAAAGGGAGGGTAAAGGGAGAGGGAGGAAGGACGAGGAGAGATGAAGTGATGGTCTTTGCTTCCTCTTGTTACAGATGTGGGGTGCTGCCTGCTGAGGGGCTGGCTGACTGCAGCAGCCTCAAGCTGCTTCTCGTGCGCCCTGAACCTCCCCACAGCAGCAAAAGCAGTAACAGGAGCAGGCAAGCAGGAGAGATGTCTCTGATCTGGCGCAAACACAAGGAGACTGCTGCTCTCTGCAGGCCATTCTTTCCCCAGGTAGCTTTACCTTTGCCTTGCTGGGGCTTGGCTTCTCTCTAGGACAGCATCTTAGCACAGAGCTGGCAGGGGAGCGCTCCCAATTTGCTCCAGTGTGAAGTCAAGTAGCTCAATTCAGCCCTCTGAGATCAACTATGTCGACTCACAGAGCCCTCGCATCCTCTGCTCCTGGGGGCAGTAACTGCCAGCTGGCAGATGAGAGAAGCTGCTGGAGCAGTAACCTCAGCCACCCCAGGAAGAAAGGTGAAAAAAAGCAACCTGGCTGGAGAACAGGGGGCTCGGTGGGGAAAAAAGGGAAGGCAAGCTGAAAGGAAGATTTCTGGAGACAGCCACGCGAGAAGGAGTGTGTAAGAAAGAGTCCGACGCATTTTTAAGAGGAGTAAGAGGCTGATTTTAAGAGGCTGTTAAATACTGTGAGACTCTCATTAGCCACTAAACTTGCTGGGCACTTTATCTGTATCTCAAGGTACACCACGGGGCAGCCCTCTGGTGCAGACCAGGCTCTACTCCACAGACCCCAGCAGAGCCCAGACACAGCCAACCCTTACAGCTGCGCTACTCCCTGCCAACCAGGCAGCTACAAGGCTGTAACCAGCCCCTTCCACAAAAGGAATCAAATCATGACAGGCAGGAGAGACTCCACCCCTTCCCTACCACTGACCATCTTGTAAATGCGGGAAAGAAAAAGCCCCCCAAGAACCTGGACAACAAAACCCAAGCCAAGAGCTGTGATGCTACAGCACAGCCCAGGCCTCACAGAGCTGTCAGCAGCAGCAAGCAGGAGCCTGATTTCAAAGCTCTCCTGCTTAGCACATGGAAACGTGTGATGAAAATATAATTTCTGGCTCTACTGGCTGTGATGACCAGCCTTAGCTGGCCACAAGTGATAGATGCCATCTCCGTGTGGCTGGAGACAGGCAGCTGTGAAGTGGGCAAGGCTCAGATCTGCACTGTGGCTGGGGGAAGGAGACCCCATCCTCTCCAGCATTGTCTGCTCTTCTAGCACCTCACAGAGCTCAATCTGGAGGACATTCAGGTGGCCTGGTTCAAGCTGCAAAAATGACCGAGGATAAGAGAAGGTTTATCCTACCTAGACTTTCTGACAGATTTTCTTGTCTGACTCTATTTTGCATGTCCCCTATTTATTTTTCTCTTTTGAGAGACAGGCAAGCACTATGGAGAAACATATCATCTATTTTAAACAAGTTCTATTTTCTGTGGAAAAGTGATGCTAGCTATGAAATTCAGCACTCTACAGTTACCAGAAAAATCCCTCTTAGTGAGGACAGCCCCTCTTCAGGACAAAGAAACAAAGTCACAGCATTTGCACACTGAAGGCTCCAAAAGTGAATGTCGTGTGCTGCTAAAGAATCCATCCACACAGTTTAACGTTAAGCTGTGATGTATTTAGGAAGCTATTCAGTAAAAGAGTATTTCTCTCCTCCCTTGCACCAACTCCAGTGAAAAAAAGAGAATACCAGATGCAGGGGAGTCAAGTCAGGCTGGCTTGAGGTACTTCGAGCACCTGTGAAAGAAACAACAGGCTGGGTGCCAGTGGCCTTTTGCCCATAACTTTCACCCACCCACAATCTAAATCTTTATGTTCTTCTAAGTTTCTACAGCATTTTTCTTCCAACTCAACCTACACCTCTCCTTGATTTTCCTCTTTTTCTCTTACCCTGATTAATCAGTTCTCCTTCCTCCTCCCACTGCTCTTTTCTCCTTGTTCAAACACAGCCAAACTCCTTCCCACCTCTGGGCAAGTCTGTTCAGAAAATTTACTTCCAGTGACTCCAAAAAGCCACTCAGAAAGTGAATTTTGGAGCTGGGCCTTGCAGGCTGCAAATGCACTTTGTGAAGGTCTTCTGGGATAGAAACATCTGTGCGTGTGTGTTTGTCACACTTACAGTTGAGCTCTCAGCCAAGAGCACAACTGCACAGCTGAGTGTTAGCTGAACAGCGGGGAAAACAACATTCCTGGAGGGATGCCACCCACCTCAGAGTATCAGCTCTGCAAAAGGGGATACTGGTGCACTCTAAAATGTTATCTGTGCTTTTTGTTCCTCTGAAACACACAAAGGAGCACTGGAAAACCCTCACAGGATCCACGCTGGAAGACAACCCATTGCTGTGGCGCACCGCCCTGCCCCGCACTTCCCAGCACCACTGACAGCAAAAGGGCAGATGGGGCCCTCAGTACGTGGGAAGCACTTCAGAGCTGAGCAGAGGAATGCTGGGCATAAAACAGTCTCGTTTGGCCAAAAGTGTACAGTTAACACCTGCACCCGAGCTAAAGAGAAAAATAACCGGAAAGGACTTTTTTTTCCCCAACAGATTACTACGTCAGAATGCGAATCCGTCACCTGTTTGTGCCTTCCCTCCCTTCCCCCTGGGCAGAGGCACAACGAGGGGCTCGGCCACCCCGGGGAAGAGCAGGCGGCAGGCCCGGCCCCGGCGGTCACCGCTGAAAACCCGAGCCCCACTACTTACCCGTGTGACTGAACCCAGCTATATACCATGTATATACACCCACAGGCACAAGGGGCAGCGCTGCCCCCGCCGCCGCTGCTGCCCCCGGGCAGGGCGGGGGGATCCGCGCATGCGCCTGTGTCCCCCCCGGCCTGAGGGGGCGGGAAGGGGTTAGGGACAGAAGGGGAAGGGGACACGTCGGTCCGCGCTGCCCGTTCACACTCACCGGGGCCCGGCGCCCGCCGCCGGCTCTGGCCCTGCCGCCCGCCAGCCCCTCCGCCCGGTCTCCCCCGTCGCCTCCCGCCGCTTCCGGCCACCGGACTGGTGACGTACTTCCGGCCTTACGGGAGCCGAGCGGGGCCGAGGCCGCGGAGGTGGCAGGAGTGGCGCGCGGCCGGCAGGTGGCGTCGCGGCAGCGCGCGGCCCATCCCGGCCCCACGTGATTTGGGGAGGGATCATGTGATAGGGGAGAGTGTGTCACGTGGCTGCCCCGCGGTGGGTGCCCGCCATGTCGGTGCCCTGCGGTGGGTTCCGGCCCCGGCGGGCGCCCTTAGGCTCCTCGGTGCCGGCCGCGGGGTGAGAGTCGTGGCTGCCCCGAGGAGCTGGGTCCCAGCCCGCAGCAGCCGATCTCTGGGCTCCGCCGGCCGTGGCTTGGCAGGGCCGGTGGGGTGCTGGGGTGGCCTTACTTGACAGGGAGCGGCTGCGGGCTGCAGGCAGCGGGGCAGCGGCCCTGGGGGACGGTGGGCAGTGAGGGGATCCTGGCTGGTGGCATGTTTCCAGAACGCGTCCTTGAAATGCTATGAGTAACTAGTGCTGAAAGGATCTGCGTGTTGTATCCTCCCGCGTAATGAGGATTCTATCCTTGACTCTGCTAAGCACAAGTTAATGAAACAACTCCTAATCAAGGGAGGCAAGTACTGAATCGTTCTCAAGGAGGCACATCCTGCAACTTAAGAGCATAAGGACCTTGATGGTACTAATCTACATATTTTGAGAAGTTTAGCCAACTTGGCAGGGAAGTGAAAATTCTTAGTGTCCTACATTGAACTCTCTTCATTATAATACTAAAATTCACGCCCAAAGGTCAAGAAAACCGTTCCCTTGTGCATGCCTGGTAGCTATAACGTGATTGTGTAATCGTTTGTGAATAACTAAACAATCAACTACAGGTAGATGGTACTAATATTATAATGACGTTGTGAAATGTGTGTAAAAGTCACGCGGAGAGTCCCAATAGGTGTGCTTGGTCTGTGGAAACCACCAAGCACTCAGCCTTGCGCAACTCTGGATTAAATAATCCCTGTCTCATCCTGGCCTGTGACATTGTCTACTGCACACCCAACTTCTCAGACAACAGCCAAAGCACAGCCTCTGAGAGGCTGCTCCATGCCGGAGTGGAGTGAGGTGATGAACCAAGGAACGTGGTGGAAATGCAGCTTCATTGCAGCCTTACCAACGGCACCAGAGGGGTAGAGGTGGGAAGGGGCCTCTGGAGGTCGTCTGGTCCAACCCCTTGCTCAAGCAGGTCTACCAAGAGCCAGTTGGCTGTGGCTGTGGCCGTGGCCAGACAGCTTTTGAGCATTTCAAATATTCATGGGTCTGCTGTGCCCCGACATCTCTCTCCTGTCCACTGTGGGCTTTAAGCATTGGTAAAAGATAATTGAGTAAGGCCTTGAGTGTGCAATTGCATTAAGCAGGGCTTGGCACATAAACTCACAAGACTTGCATCCATTCACAGAATCACAGAATGATACGTGGTTGGAAGGGACCTCTGGAGATCTAGTCTGACCCCCCTGCCAAAGCAGGTCCACCTAGAACAGGTTGCACAGGAACATGTCCACACAGGTTTTGAATGTCTCCAGAGATGGAGACTCTACCACCTCTCTGGGCAGCCTGTTCCAGGGCTCTACCACCTTCAAAGTGAAGAAGTTCCTCCTCATGTTTAGATGGAACTTCTTACATTCAAGTTTATGCCCATTTCCTCTTGTCCTGTCCCTGGGCACCACTGAAAAAAGACCAGCCCCATCCTCTTGACACCCACCCTTCAAGTATTTATAGGTGTTCATCCGATCCCCCCCTCAGCCTTTTCTTCTCCAGAGTAAAAAGACCCAAGTCCTTCAGCCTTTCCTCATAAGAGATGTTCTAGTCCCCTAATCATCTTTATAGCCCTTTGTTGTACTCTCTTCTCTCCAGCAGTTCTCTGTCCTTGAACTGAGGAGCATGGAACTGGTCACAGTATCCAGATGGGGCCTCACCAGGGCAGAGTAGATGGGGAGGATGACCTCCCTCGACCTGCTGGTCACACTTCCTGATACACTCCAGGATGCCATTGGCCTTCTTGGCCATAAGGGCACATTGCTGGCTCATGGTCATCCTGTTGTTCCCCAGGACTCCCAGGTCTTTTTCCTCAGAGCTGCTCTCCAGCAGCTGTACTGGTGCAAGGGATCATTCCTTCCAGGTGCAGTACCCTACACTGCCCTTGTTGAATTTCATCAGGTTTCTCACTGCCCAACTCTCCATTCCTAGTCTTTCTACCAGGTTAATTTCCTTTCCACCTCTTTCTTCACATCAGCCTTTTATCCTCTGTCAACTGAAGAAATCACTTCTTTAGGAGACCCAAATAGAGTTGGAGGAGAGCTGTGCTGGTTGGGGTAAACTGTAATAAAAGCCTTGTGTTGCTGATGGCACCTTGGGCCGTAAACCCTGTCTGAGGGAAATCATTGAATCTCCCACGCTTTACCCTGGGAGGCATCAGCATTGTCATGAGAGGACCTCTCTAGCAAAGCTGGTATTAGGAAAAGTGCTGGATTTGTGGGGTTTTTTTTTTTTAGAAAAATAATGTTGATCTGAATATTTCTTTAATGTGACGCTGACAAAGCACCTGAGATGGGATTTGTTTGAGTAAAAACCTGCAATTTGGCAGGAGTTTTTGGACATAGTGTTAACTCCCTGCTCATGATGGAAGGTGAAATGGACCTCATCCTGGGGTCAGCCTCCAAAACTGCCTCCCCAGGAACATCTTCTTCCCCTTGCCAACCATCTGGGGATCCAACATGAATTTGACACATTTCAGCAGCTCGTGTTTTTCACTCCTTTGCCCATGTGAAGGGCTCAAACCAGGGAAGTGGCTGTGTTCTCCATCTCAGTGTCAGAATGCCCATCAGTGGACATTCCCCATTTCCCTGCCCTGTTCCCTGCAGCCCAGACAGCAGTTCCCTTAAACCATCTCCCTTCCCAGCATTGCAGCCTTAGCACAGTGGAGGTTTTTCTAAGGGGTGGCACCCTCTGAGCCCCAGAGACAGGGAAAACCCATAAAGATGCAGCTGCATGAAATGTGGCTGCTCAAAGTGAGATCTTGGCATGGGAGGTAAGGAGAATTGGTTCATACCAGGTTCCCACCACTACAGCTGGCTCCAGGGCCATGCCTGGCATTTCCATCTGGGTCTTGTCTTTCCCAGTGTGTCCTCACCTGGAAATCCCTCAGGTCTGAGCCTGGCTTGGGAGCCAGTAGTGGTAGGTTTGGATACAAGTCAGTTACCTACATGAGTGTTGGGAGGTCTTGGACATCCGTGTGGTGCTGAGGGACACTGTGTCTGTGGGGCCAATGGAAAGCCTGTGTCTTTCTCAGCCCTGGGACATCCTCAATGGCTCCAGACACATCCGTGAGGATCTGAGCTATGGACTTGGGGTGAGACACAAACACAGACATCTTGTCCAGCCCTTTCCCACCACTGTGGCCATCCTGGTGGCTTTGTAGTGCTTGTTCTCAAGTGTTTGAAGAGCCTGAGCAGCCCTTGTGTCCTGGGAAAGCAGGGCTGGGGAATGTCTCATCACAACATCCCACTCTGCTCCCAGCAACTTCCACCTCTTCCCCTTGTGGTTCTCACGGAGCCATTTCCCTGCAGTTTCCCCAGCTCCCTGCAGGCCTGTCTCGAAATCCCACGTGGGTCTTGCTGCTTCTCCCACCCACAACACAACCAGGCAAGCCACACAGTCAGGTTTTTAAAACGGGGCCTTTCTCCATTTTATTTCGCCCAATAAAAATCCTTCACAGTCAGGTAGAGATAGGAGAGTGAGAGATACGTATACATATAGATCTTCATATATATTTATATATATACATACCTCTGTACAGATACATATATATAATCACCATAGAAAATCGCAAAGGCAGTAGCTCTTCACATCTTGATAACCCAATGGAAACATACAACAGACTAGCAGTAGTTTGGGAACTGTGTTATAGTTTTAACAGGAATTTCCAAAATGGATACACCTTTGCTGTACAAAAATCCCAGAACGCTGCGTTTTTTACCTCTTTCTTATTCAACCTCTTATGTTTCAAAACACTGACCAGAGGCAAAGTCAAGACAATGGTGTTTGGAAGTGACCAGTGGATAGGAGAGACACCCAACCTTACGGAGTTCTTTCTTAAATATTTTTTTAAGTATATATATATATATATATATATATATAATTTTTTTCTTTTTGTTTTTCTTCTTTTTTTTTAGCAAAGTCTCATTAAACGCAGTTCGGGGAACCAGCAACAGTCAACGCAGAAACAAAACAGTAACGCAGTCGAGTTCAGAACACTTCTGGTTTGAATTCACAGTAAGAGCAGAGAGAGACCGAGGCGTCAAGAAACGAACATGAAGAAAGAAAGCACAAGGCTGGGACTGAATTTACAGTCGGGCAGGTCTCCAAAACATTGGACAAAGGATCTAATGCAGAGGTCCTACACACAGACACAGCCTGCAGCTCACCCAGAGGTGGAGCAGTGGCGGAAAGCTCTGTCTGCTCCTCCACGGGACTTTTATTGCTGGTGAAATCAGACAGCAGGCTTGCTCGGGGGTCCCAGCTGGCCCAACCTGATGTTCTCCCGTAGGGGAGCTGGGTTTTGGGGGGACACCTATTGATCTGCTGGAGAACAGACGCAGAAGACAGGCAACTAAGCAACGTGCATCGATTTAGGATGAGGAAACCCTCACAAGCGTACTGCCCGGTGCAAGGCAAAGACCAAGAGGGATTCCTCTTGGCTCACAGCGTTTACCAGGTCCGAGTGAGTGCAAACAAAGACACCTTGGAGGAGCTCCAGCCCTGGGCTGGGCTCTGCGGGGACACCGCTGCATGGAAAGGGACTGCATAGACACATTGGCCGGTTGTGCAGCATTTTTTTGCACCGGTGGTGGAACATTTCTGCACCGGTGGTGGAGTCCTGCCTGCACATGTTTTGCTCCCTTTGGCCACTGGAAGGGAACCCACGTGCAACCCATGGGGGAAAGGGGACCTTCTGCTCTGAAAGGGCTCCTAGGACAGCCTGGGTTTCAGGAGCCAGCGCCATGGTCTCCCACTGGTGTTTGGCTGTCACTGAACATGACTCTGTGATCCCAGGGGACCCGGTGGCTCCCATGTGGGTGAGCTAATGGAGAAGACCTGCTGCCAGACCCAGTAACAGTCATGGGATGGGCACCAGAGGGGGATGGACCACACCTCCTGGGCACTCAGACTGGTGGCCTGCTGGATATGGGCAGCTTCAGGCTCTCTGGGTGAATGGGAATCACCAAGCTTAAACTGTTGGTGATTGTTTGGAGCCAGACTGGGCCTCACATTCCTTTCCGAAGGCAGAGACCCCAGGACTGGAGCTATGAAGGTATTCAAGGGAACATTGGCTTGGCTGCAGGTATCAGAGTTGAGAGTAGTCCCTTTTAAATCTCTCTAGAAAAACCTATTGCTTTGAGACAGAAAGCAAAGACTTTCTGCCTGAGAAAACAGATCTGTAAAAAAGGCATGAGAACACAACCCTGTGTGTTAAAGGTTGTCATGGGCTCCAGATCTGACACGATCCCCTTCATTGGGAGAACCAGGGAGGGGGCTTATCCTGGAAATGCAGAGGCTCAATTCTGGTGTTTCTGGCAGTTGCACTGCCATCATGGAACATCCTATTGGGAAGCCAACATCTATAAACAGCAGAATGTGATCCCAACTCCTTAATACACTGGCAACCAGTTGGCATGGGTACTGCATGCCCAAAGACACCAGGGATACTCGTAGGTGATACCCCTCACACCCGTGTCTTTCCAGTGGGTGGAAGGACCAGGGAAGCCCAGGAAAGCTGGCTGGGTGTGCTGTTGAGATGGTGTGAAGCCCTATGCAATCATCTCAAGTGATTGCAAGCTATGGGGTTGTCCTTCATCAAGAAGCAAGATTGCTCTTGGAGGTAAAGCAGGGCTGATCTAGCTGACATGTGAATGACAGAGAGAAGAGGTGAGGACCAGTAGACTAGAAATCTCCTTTGAGGGCAAGTTGGGACACATCACTCTCAGTGGGGGCTTTGGGCTTCAGCTCCGTCTTGGTCAGACATATCTGTGAGAATACTGGGAGAGGCACTGACTGCTCCTGGGACAATGAGGGTGGTAATGATCCAAAAGGAGGCAGGGGAGTCTGGAGAGCTTGGGCAGAAGAGAAGCAGGACACAGGTAATCTGATGAGCAGATCTTTAGCAAGAGGTCTTGATGGAAAGTAACTCTAGAAAGTAGCTTTCAATGTTTAGGCTGAAGGGTTGGGCCTGCTGCCATTGAGGGCAGAAGCAAGGGCTGTCGCTGCACATCATCAGGATTTCATGGTCTTGGTCTTGAGAAGCAGAGCAGAGAAGGCTTAGCACAGCTGGGGAATGGAAGAATGGTGAAGGTGCGTTATGTGCTCAAGGCCCAGACCCACCCAAGCACCCATGGGGGAGTACAAATCTGCCACTGGCCCATACCCCACTTGCCATGAGCCTTCATGGAGCTAAGGTGGGAAGATATGCCTTCAGCACCCCACACAGAAAAAACAAAGACCATTGTGTCTTCACCTAAGAAGATGGTTCCCTGGTAAGGTGGGTGCTGAGGATGCCTTGTGGTGAGCTGGGGAGAAGACAGCAAAGGGGCAGCCAGTAGAACCACCAGCTCTCAGCTTACACATTTTTCCTAGCCAATTCACTCTGAACCAGAACAAGCCCTTGACTGAACCCTGTAGCAACGTCTGCTGCTAAAGTTGAAGAGACTTGTGGCCCTGAAGACAGGTGTAATGGCTTGACAGGCATCCCCTCTTCTCCCCAAGAAAAAATGGGAGTTGCATCCATCCATTTTGCCTCCTGAGAACAGCCCCTGGTTCACACTCTCCATGGGCATGCATTGGTATGGCCATGGGGAATACTGGTATAACCAACTGGGGACAATCAGCTCACCCAGAAACTCCTTTCTACCCTGTCCTATCTAGCACAGGAAAAGGCCCTCATGACCTTACAAACATTTCCAGGTGGGACACCTGAGAATCCAGGCCCTCTCCCGTATCCTGCCAGCAATTTTCACCTTCCCAGTCCACACTGGCCTCATCCCTCCCCAGGAAAGCTGGGAGGCAGCTCCAAGCATGCAGCTCTCCAGAGATCTTTGGTCATGTTGCTTGTGAGCTCACTGTCTTGAGCAATCTATAAAATGACACTCTGAGGGGCAGGAATGGGGAGGGTTGGTCCTTTCCATGGGCAGAGTGCATGGGCAGCAGGGCTGAGGGGGCACACTGCTGAGAGCCACTGTCTGCAAGTGCTTTTGAGGGGACACAAGGATGGGCTGAGGACACTGCAGCCTTAACCAGGGGACAATTGCAAATCCTATCTCAGGATGACGGTAAGCATTTAAAGCAGGACAGAGTGACAGCAGGCTACTTTGTAAGAGCCAGTTCCAGGCTAATTGCCTACCTGGGAGGTACTGACACCACCACCACCCCCCCTCTCATCCCCCCATTTCCACTGCAGCCAGCAAAAGCTCAGGGGGTGCTGAGCATTCTCCATGAGAATGCACTCAGTGCTCGAATGCAGCATTGGCTGCTACTGTCAACCCCGCGTACTGATATAAAAGCCACAGAGCTTTCTTGTCTCTTCATTTAATCATTGTATATACAGAGCTGGGCTGTTATTTACATCCAAGTACACTTGTCTCTGTATAACGTAGCAGCATAAGAGCAACAATTAGATTCCTATTTTGAGTGCAGAAACCTGGAGGTGATCTTCCTCCAGCGTGACGCCAGCGACATCAAGAACAGTGCAGCCGGCTGCCACGAGACAGGGGCAGAAGCTAAGTGGGACTGTGTGAAGCACAACAATGCACGATGATTCTGGTGTTCACACCCTGGGTGAGACAGGAGTGCTGACAGTGTGAGGGGAACTATCCCAGCCAGCATCTTACAGCAACAGCTACCAACCTTGAAATGATGTTGGAGCAAAGCAACCCAACTTACATAAAGTGGTAAGAGGGGCTGCTTAGACCTTCCCTGGCACCAGGATAGCCTGCTTAACTCAAATCATCAATGATGGAAATTGCTGCAGCTGATCAATGTTCTCTGTTTGCTCATGTAATGACAATAGGGACATGCCTGGAGCATGACTCTGTTGCCTGCACATGGGTGATGTACCACTAGATAATGCTCCAGGTCTTCCCGCTACTCACCTGGCTCTCCCATAGGTCTTGGATCGTGTTTGCCAGCCCCATGTATCAGGTATCCCAGAGCATCTCTAATGTCCCTGGGCCCCACATGTGGGCAACTGACCAGAGACCCTTGTCACCACAGCTTTTGCTGTCATTAGAGATGATGTTGTTTCAGTGGAGAGACTAACCACATAAAAGATTTTCAGGGCAGTACTTGGAGAATTACATGTGAGCCAGTACATCGCACTGAATCCCATCAACTTGAGAGCTGTCTGAGCAAAAGAGGAGGAGACAGCTGGGTTATGAGTGCCATAAAACTCACACAAACTCTGAGGTGAGTTTTATAGGACAGAAACTTTTTATCAGCTCTGCCTGAGCCTCCAAGACAAGATGTCAGCTTCCTTGGCCCTTCCCAGGATATGTCATCAAAACAACAGCCTGGCACCCCTTGGCTATCTCGCTCCAAGGCTAAAACCCCAGGGCCTCTACACACATCAAGCTTCTGATGGGAGACTTCATCCAGTCATCAGGTAAAAGCGTTAAGGTCTGGAAAGAGCCTGATGAGCTCCCATTTGTGCCAGATCTGAGCATAAACAACAGGAACCTATGTGTCCCACCGTCATTTTACTCCATCTCTGCTAAGCAAAGGGTAGTCACCTCTGAGAGAGGTTGGTTACCAGCATGTGGCCACACAGTGCTAGCACATGGGAGAGGACATGTGGGGAAGCATGTGCATCTAGTTGTGGGGAGGATTCTTGAAGAGCAGGATTTTTTCATGGCAGTTTGACTGGGGCACTTGCCCCAGTGTATTTTATGTCACCGTAGCACAGGGGGGTGGTTTCTGCAGGACCATTGAGTGTTTGGGGGATGCTGGGTTCACTCCAGGAGATGGAAAACCATCATCAACAGCACAGTGTCTTAATGGATGTCTGCAAGGCTCTATTATCTGGGGAATGGCCACAATCGAGGTTTCTCTGATCTGGACTGAAACTCTAGATCAAAGTGATGCAGTGAAGAAGACAGTGAAGGGGAGCATACCTTTTCTCCTCCAAGGTGAAACATCTTTCCTTGCCACTCCTGCTCCATCCTGAGGAGCTCTGCAGTCCCAGATGGATGCACTGTGAGACTATTGAGTCCCTGGGTAGCCCAACACCCTCCAGCAGTCAGACAAACCTGTATGCCTCCAGGTTTCCCTGGGTCTATCAATACACACAGTGTCTGTCAGCAGTGCAGAAAAGATCTAGGAAAAAGATGATGGAGCAAACCTGGCTTGCTGAAGGGCTTCGCTGATTGCTGATGACTGGATCCAGGTATATGGGAAGCCCCTGCTTCTCCTACCTGTGGATTAGCAAGGAGTTCTGTTGAGAAGATGTCCCACAGGGTGACGTCGGTGTCCATTCCTCTTAAGTGCTATACACAGTGGGGAACAGCAGTGTACACTTCCTCAACAGCAGATCCTTGAAACTCAGTCACTCTGGGTATTCTTGAATAGCAAGCAATAAAGAAACTAGCAACTGAAATGCTAGTTTCTGCGATGGTTAGTGGGAAATCAACCTCAATGTCAGCAGGGTCAGGAGGAGCAGAGGTGGAAGTACCCTTCCAGGTTATTGGATCCATCTTGTGATGAGGGCACTTGCTGTTGGGTTTGCTTTTCATGTGGTGGGCTCAAAAAAACACACAACCATCTGAAACTAAGCCTCTTGCAATTTTCTATGCTTTGCCCTTTTGCTCAAGGGCTGCAAAGCCCTTCACAAGCACAGATGTCTCACAACTCCTTTGGGAAGAAAGACAGCGTGAGTTTATCTGATGTGGAAAGAGAGGCACAGAAAGGCAAGATTACATGAGACACCAAATCTCCAACCTTGACATTGTGGGATGTTTTACTCCATCTTGAAGGCCCAGTGTATGAAATGGAGGAAGCTCTAGGATTTGCCTAGCCAAGTGTAAGTTTGTGCAGCACATGTGGGTATCTCCCTTGGCATGGCAAAGTCTGCTGCTGGGTGATGCTGGCAGGCAGCTGTACTCCTTCCTCAGTGGGGTGCATGGGCTGATATCCAAGAGCACTGGAGTGTCTGCAGGATTCATCGTGTGACTCCTCTCCACACCCTTTCGGCGTCAGACTTGACCTAGTCCCCCCTTTCTATGCCTGGTCCTGGGAGGCAGGCTTAGCTTGAGCTGCTCTGATGTTTTCCAGGCTGGTGGGTTGTGTCTTCCTCCAGCTCCAAAGGCACAGGCAGAAGTGGCAGGAAAAGCCAGGTGCCCTCATTAGGGTCTTGAAATACTCAGGTCTTATCATACATTTCCATTTTCTACGGCTCCAGGGATTGCTGCCAGCCACCCACAAACAGTTCCTGCCCAGTAATACTATCTGTTGACCTTGGCTGGAGGTTGGTGGGACTAACTAGTGTCTCCTCTCTCCTGCTTAGCATCTTTGCTCAGTCTGGAGCTCACCACAACAATGTTTGACCCCAACTTGAAGGTCAGACCTGGTGATGGAGAGGGGGTAGCTTTTGGAGAAGCAAACATGGAAAGTGAGTAGCTTCAGGGCTTTTTGTCTGGAAGGTCTTCAACCCCTTAACACCCTGAGGTTCTTTGTTGGCATGCAGATGAAATGCGATCTGGGCAATCTCTCCCTGGAGTCACCTCACAGACATTCCAGTGCTTATTCTAGCTTTGTTCTTCTAGCTGCTCTTGAGAACAAAGAGCCAAAACTCCCACTTGCGTTGATCCTTTGGCCGCTGCCCAGTCAGTGAAAACTCCACTTTGCAACATTTTTTACTCTTTGCTATGGACCACAGTAAAAAAGTGTCTGTGAAAGGGAGAGCCAAACCCACCTTTTAAAGCTGAATGCTGTTTTTTGATGCCTGCACCATTCCCAGTGACTGTGCATATAGGGTGTGGTTATTATTCTGCCAAGGCATAAGCACTTGCGTAATCTTAACCATTTTCCCTTCTTACGACTGCTTTTGTGCTCAGAGATAGTTGCTGAGTATTTTTTTAAGCTAGGTCTGTGTTATCGCTGTCCCTGGAATGTGTGATGCCACGTGGGATCGCTCTGGGTGCTGTTTGAAATGGCTGTACTGAAGGCTAATGCTCACCCCATTGCAGTCTAGATATGTGTTCACTGCAACTCCTGAGTGAGGCTTGGATGCCATTTTTTAAGTAGAGCCTGGGCCAAAAGAGTGCACTGAAGCATCATTCATTTGTGAATGTGGTAGCACAATTGCCTGTTGTTGGGTCAAATTGCTAAAGCTTCAGTTTGCATAAACATCCCACAGACTTGGAGGCTTCCCCAAATTTTGATTCCATTGAGTTTGTGAAGTAAAAAGGCCCTGAGGAAGGGCAACTAGCTTGGATTTCCAGGTTTTTTTCTTGCTGTAGCCAGCTTGAATATATGGTAAGAATAGGGGAATCAAGGCAGAGGTGGGAGGGCATTTCTGCTCCCAGGGTTGGTCATAACCCAGGAGAGAAGTGGAACTGCAGGAGGAAACCACAATGAATTGAAAACGCAGCATATGTCAAGCTCTGCTGAGCTTCCAAAGAGGCTTCTGCTGGGGAATCATTCTTTGTTGGCTTATGTTACCAGGACAGGCTCATCCTGCTCCTCAAGGATGTCCTAACCTCTTGCAACCATGGCAGACATGGGCTGGCAAGAGGGAGTCATCTGGTAGAGATATGTCTGGTTTCACTGAAATCAGTGGCCAAACTTGCACTGACTTCACTAAGACCACCGTCTAGACAGGATACTTGATGCAGAACAGTGAGTTTGCTCATGATCCCAAGAGATTTGCTCCAGTAGCCAATGTGGCTAAAAATGCTCTGGAAAAAAAAACACCTGCCACTTTGAACTGTTTTGCTGCACGAAAATGCTTGGAAAACCAAATAAAACAAATAGAACCCTCCAAAACAACCAACCAAAAAGGGCTGAATTGTAGGAGAGGGGATGGCAGCCTCTAGCAAAGTAACAGTCACGGCAGATTACAAAAGAGCCAATTGACTCTCACCAGATTGACTAGGAAAAAACCCAAAAGAGATGTCGCATTATCGATAGAAAAACAATGCACATCCACAGTTATTTTACCTACAGAGCACAGAAGTATAGAGTAAGGGTGACGGAGCTTGGTGTGAGCAGACTCACACTGCTCCTGTGGTAGCGTATTATTCTTCGGAAGATCACTGGCTTGAGTAGGTAGTACATGCACAGCAATAAAACACTTACGTTGTATTGTCTTGGTCCCACCTCAGATCTCGGTGGACTCTATTCGCTCGAGTCTGGATGGAGTCCACTGTTTTTTCTCCTCGATGTGGGGGGGGCTGGTGGCCTTCGTGTTCATCTCGTTCACCTTGTGCTCCAGGAGCTGATTCTTCTGGTACATCTCCACGTAGTTCAGTTGCAGCTGCTTCTGGTACTTGATGACTTTCTCCTTTTCTTCTTGCCATGTTCGCCGCTCTTCCTCAAAGTCCATCACCTGCTGCTCCCGCTGCTGCCGTTCCAGCTTCAGCTCCATCTGGAGCCGCTCTACCTCCTTTCGCAGTGTGTTGACACTGTCCTCGCTCTGCCGCTGCATCTTGGCTTCATCACTCTCGCAGGCCAGTGGGTCCCGCAGCTTCTCACCAAGGTCCCCACCAAAAGGCCCTGGAGGTCCCATGCTGGCAAGTGTCCGCTTCAGGCCAGAGACCTCCAGCTCACAGTGGTTAAGTTTTTCCCTCAGCACCTGGACCTCACTCATCTTCCGCTGCAGCTCACTCTCACAGATCTCCAGGTTGACGCTCTTGGAGCTGTAGGAGTCCTTCAGGGTGAGAATCTGCTCCTCCTTCTCCCGTAGGAAGTTCTTACCTTCCTTGAGCTGTGTCCGCAGTCCCACGATCTCATTCAACTTCTGGGAGACATCTGCTTGGGAGTCCTTCAGCTGCTGCTTGAGCAGGGAGATCTCACCTGCCTTCTGGCACACCTGTGAGGAGAGCATCCATGAGGCTGGAGGAAGGAAGGCAGTGAGGAATCACCACTGCTGCATGTCCCCCCCACATTGCCCATGAAATGTCTTCATGGCTTTGCATTGGCAGGAGGCTCAAGTAATAGAGGGACAGCCAGTAACATTGCTCAGGGACTGAGCTCTGGCCTTCACCAGGACCCAGACCATGCCAAAGACATAGAGCTTGTCCCCACATTTGTGGGGGAGATTTGGTGTTTATTCCTGGCTCTCAGGGACGTGATGCTGTTCCCAGCTGGAGCTAACCAAACAGCTAAGCTAAGTGCTGTGGTCCTCACCAGTAGTGAGCAGACACTGCTTCTCTCCCTGCATTCATCTTACTTACCTAACCACAAGCCTGTGGTGTTGGCCCCAAACGCTCTGCTCTCAGAAGGAATTTTCCCACTGCCTTCAATGGGATCTGTACCTTGAACAAGCCTGAGACAGAAATATCTCAGACATAGAGACTGCCCAGACTCTCCCTGAGCACTGAGAGTGTAGGACAAGATGCAGAGACAGTAGATATTACTTACTTGTCCTATGACACTTTTCCTGCCTCCTGAAGAACCCAGATGACTAAATTTTAGAGTTCACTGTACTGGGGACAGTCCAGGGACTATTTAATTCTATTTAATTCTGGCAGCTATTTAATTCTTTTGGGGCAGGGCATGCAGAGTGACAGCCCCTCTGCCAAAGATCAAGGAGAGATGAAATGCTGAAACGTGACTACCATGAAACGTGACAGCATCCTTGGGCACTGGAGTTTCAGGTTTCACCCTGAGTGGCTCAAGTCTCACCCATGCAGTGGGGTATACAAGCCCAGTGGAAAAATACCCTTGCTGCAGTCTGTATTTGCATTATGTAGGTGCCACAATTAAGTATGACACTCCTCTGCACCTGCGTAGTTCACCAAAGGTGATAGTTGTATGAATAATTGCAGGTATTGGAAGTGAACCATAAAAATGACCAGACCCTCATTTTCCCAGGAACGTGGTTTTTGGATCTCTGCACTGGCAGATCTGACCTGTTTCCTGTGGATGATTGCAGAGGCACACAGTCCCCACCTATGCTGGCAGGAGTCTGGGCTGGGGAGCAGCACCAAGGAACCATCAGCACTTGTCTGCAGCAGATGCAGAACTCTGTCACACTCGTTTAGCTGTAGTTAGAGGGGTGTAGTTACTGCCTAGAACTACACAATTTACTGAAAGTGCTCTCCGTGGTCTAGCTCTTCCCAAAAGGCAGAGAAATACATGCTGAAGAATGGCTTAGATAGGAATCCATTTACAGATTAAAATACTTAAATTTAGGCCTCTATTTGGGTACTGTGGAGATCTAGGAAATACAGTCCATGGAGCCTGGAGAACAAGTCAAGAAGTCAACAAATGTAGGTGTCTACAAATTTTAGGTATCTTGATGCACAAATTGAGTCCCTGTCTTTACATCAATATCACTGGGTTAGCTCTTTCAGACAGAACTATAGCAGTGAAGCAAATAATTGAAAGCCCATATGCAGTTTTACTGGTGCAAAATCGGGGAACTTTCCAGACCTTACTTGTTGGAAGAAACAAAAGACCTAGTCAGAGCAGCTGGCCAAAGGAGGCATCATGAGGGACAACGCAGCCTGCTTGATCTGGGATGCAACGTGCAGAGATTTTACAGCAAGCCTCTAATAAGCTCTGCTGAACATCTGTAAATAGCACATTTCAGAGCCTAATTAATCCCAGCTTCATTGACTTTTCATCAGGATTAGCAGGATATGGTCTTCTTGATTCTAGAGCTATGTGTTGCCTCTGTGCTCTTAATACATTTAAAGTTTCTAGCCAGTCCATGAAAGGATTAAAATTCTTCACATGATCAAGCTGAAAAAAAAAATATGTTAGCACTGGCTATACAAACAGACTTTGATAAACTGTTCTAAAAATAGAAACAGTAGGAAAAAAAAACCACGTAAGACTCAAAAGGAGAACTGGAAAAAGGAGTTTGCTTTTCAGCTTTTTAAGAGAGATAAACTTATTAGTAACTGAAAACCGTGTGTTACAATGGAAAGCATGAGGCAGACTTGGCTATCGGTATAATTCTTAGCTCACTTGCTTTATATCTTGAATAAAAAGAAAATAAAATATTTTTAAAGCACTTCCAAGGTTTGCCCAAACACAAAAGTTAGAAGAATTTAATTAAAATAGACTTAAATCCATTTTTGGTGGGCACAAATACCTGTACAGAAAGACCTGTATTAATTGAAACTGCATTCAGATGTCACATGTTGGAGTAACCTGACTGGGACACTAAATTATTAACCAGCATAGGAGGTATGCACAAAAAAAAAAGCACTCATTTTAGTTTTATTCAAAACTACAGGCTTGGGACCCAGACAAATGAAGAGGTAACTGAAGTGTTATCTGTTACCTGGAGGATATCAACCTATAGCCATTGTCTGTGGGGTCCACTTAGGGCAAATGGGATATGTTTTGGGGCA
Source organism: Scolopax mira (assembly GCA_004320125.1). NCBI lineage: Eukaryota > Metazoa > Chordata > Aves > Charadriiformes > Scolopacidae > Scolopax > Scolopax mira. Next base: position 36,187 of record BJBW01009463.1, on the reverse strand, counting down.
TCAGACTCCTCAATGAGAACCTCACTCAATGTTTGTTACAACAAAGCTCTTACCTCCCACTTGGTCTCTTCAATCTTTGGGAGAAACTCAGCCTGTTCCTTCTTGAAAGCCACAAATTTCTTCTCCAGCTCCTCTCGTTGCTGGAGGAGTTGTCCCATATCATCTTGGAGTTTTTTTTTCTCTTGCTGGAGCTTGAAGATTTGGAGCTGCAAGGCTTGCTGAGCCCGCTGCGCCTTTTTGGACACCTGTTGCAATTTGTTGGCATAGTTTTGCCTCAGGTCCTCCATTTCCCTCTCCCAGATCTTCTGCTTCTCCTCAAACACTTGGAAGATGGCTGCCTCACTTTTGTCCAAGTTCCTTCGCATCTGGAGGACCTCCTGCTCCTTCTCCCACAGCCGGTCTTCCAGGTCTTGAATGATGTCATCTGTTGAAGGCGAGTGGAAAGGCATTGTTTCATTGAGATGGTTCAGTCTGTTGAACGAAGAGGTGCTCTTGCTTGAAGACCGCCCGCTGTCTGAGGTAGATATCCCATTGTATCCCACAATGTTCTTGTCCACGTAGGTTGTACCAATGCGGTTGATGTGGCTCGTGGAGGCGCTCATTGGACCCACGTGCTGGCTGTAGCCTGTCCCATATGTGGGCAGGCTTGTTAACGAGTTACGGCCTGAATCTGAAAGACCCCCCACTTGGTTTGTAGTCCTGTTAAGGCTGCTCTTGTCGAGTCCACTTTTGGGTGCAGACGGGCTATTGCTGTTGGCATGGTTCAAACTCTTTCTGTTCTCTGTCACCCCGTTGCTCTGTGGCGGGCAGAGGTTCTGCATGGAATGGAAGTTTTTAGGAACTACTGGTTTAAAGGCTGAGGGTCTAACTAAGGGCTCATTGCTCTGCAAAAGGAAAAAGGACCACGCATCAAACATAACAGGAAGCTTGGTAACAACACACAAAAGAGACACATCAGCACAGGCTGGGGCTGATAGAGCTAAGATGTCTTGGGCTAGCTCCATATTTCTCAGCATTATTACACCCTGGGCCATTTTGGATTTAACATGAGGAACCTGTGGTCTCTTGTACAATGCTTTGTCCTTCCTCACCCCAACTGAAAAAACACCAAACTTGACTCACCCCAAATCTGCATGATTTTTCCCTAGAATACTTCTTGGTTCCTCTTAGTGCTCTTTGCAAAAAGGAGGGATGCCACCTGCCTGCCAGACCCAATTAAAATCAAACAACTCTTTGATTTTGGCAGATTATATTTTGAAGGACTTCCAGTATTGAGGGTGCATTTCCCTTTTGCTGAAAACTGAATTGAACCCTTAGATTAGCAGCTGTTCTGACTCAGGACCATCACTTTTCCCTCCTGCCAGCAGTGATCACTCCCCTGTGTGGACATCATGCCCTGGTCATGCTCAGACAGGGACAGGTAGGAGCTGTGACCCCAGCAGCCACACCAGGCAAGAAACATGTTGAACCTGCTCGGCATTTGAACGATTGTGTTTCCTGTGATATAAGCAGTGCTGGAGGGAGAATAGCAGCTGTAAAGGATTTAGAAAGGATTTTAAAACCTTGCACATTCCTCGCCCATGAATGCACCTACAGAAAAAAAATTACCCTAAAAATGGGATTGAGTCTCCCCTTCTGCAGATGGGGCTTCAGGTGAAAATTAACCCAGAGGAAGCCACCTTGTACGAGCAAAGATATTTTGAAAATGCCTTCCAGGAGAGAGAGAACGAGCCGTAGTGTTTAAGCAAGGTTGGAGACCAAAAACCTGTCCCTGGCATGCTGGACTGAAATGGACTACAGGGGCCAGTGGATTAACAACCCAGGAGACAAGGCCACAAAATGCTGCAAAAATAGTACTGCACAAGGTAGCGTCCCCAGGACACAAATTATGGAAGTCACTGGAGCAGAGCAGAAAGCTGTATAAAACACCACTAGCTCTGGGGCTCTGCTCCTACAGATATGGGAGGTGTTTGCTCCCTGAAGCTGATAAGAGACATGAGGACTAGGTTTGGATGGGCGATAGTGCTTACAGAAGTAGTTTTCAAGTCTTGTCAACTTGTCCCTCACAAGAGGGGATTTTGAATAGATGTTCATAGTGTCTTTAAAGCAACCACCCTTTTGGTGGGAGTGGCCTGTTGGAGATTGGCTATAAATGGCACAAAACATAAGAGCGGGACTCAGATGCTAGACCTACCAAAATGAGAGACAACTTAAGTTCCCTCCCCATCAATCATGGAGTTACACACAGCATGTTTGGTACGCTGGAATAGTCAGTGACTTAAAAACAGGCTTAAATGAGCTGGAAACTTTGCTGTGGAAGACTTGTTATCATGCTCTTGGGTTTTTCAAGAATTAACATTTCCCTTTGCCCAACCCCCTTGAAAGTAATAAGAATTATATTATCTGTACATAAAAATGATGTCATCTACAAAGTAAGAATTAAGCTATCTTTAAGGATTGCATCATTGCCCAAGGCTTCCTGATGTGTGGTTCTACAAATGTGCCATGGCCATCATGCTGTTCCAGGAGGTGAGGATTCTCACCTGGTCTAGTTTGCCGGAGATTGGCAATATCTTTGGTGGGTTACTGGGCTCTCGGTATTGGGGAGGAGGCGGCATGTTCTTCTCGTTGTTGGTGGTCACATTCCCACAGATGTCCATCTTCACCTTCTCATTCTTGCGCAGGTCACCATTGATGTAGAGAGAATTGGAGACCTTCTCTGTCTTGTATGTCTTCTCTTCTCCAGAGTAGCGATTGGAGATCTCCCGTGTGGAGTACCCGTTGCGAGACCCCTCTGTCTGCCGTCCACTGCTCTGCGTCCGGGTCCCCACGCTCTTCATGGCAAACTCTTGTTCATTGGCAACTCCGCTGCCCACGCTCCCCATGGTGCTCTGGGAGATGGGCTGGGATGTCTGGCGAGCAAAAGTGCGGAAGTTCTCCAGGCTGGGGTAGGTTGAGTCACTAAGAACAGGCAGTGTCTCTAGCGTGGCCATGGCAGCGCAGAAGGGAGGTGGAGGCACAGGTCAGTGGCACTGGGAGGAGGAGGAAAAGGAAAGGACTGTTAAGAAGATGCCTTTTATCTACCATACCCTTTGCAGATCAGCATTGTGCAGAGAAAAGCAAATCTCTTGGCTGGGTGATGCAAGGACAGAGCTGTCATTTCTCAGTATATGGTATGGAGCAGATGATGGGGATGTCCTCCTCTCCGTGACTCCTAGACCCTTTTGGAGGAGCAGTGTGCACTGGTCCCCCTAATCCCACTCACAAAAGAGCTGCTCTTAAGCCTCTCAATCCAAGGGTTGGGCGCTCTCAGGAGAGGGGGTTGCACAAGTTTTAGTGGGCCAGGAAGGCTGCTTTTTGTTTTGCCCCAGGAACCCTTAGTTCCAGGTTTCCCAGGATAAACCATCCTGGCAGTGTGGCATCATGGGGACTAAAACAGAATTTAGAGGCAGTGGGAGGTACAGATTTTCCCGTGGATAAAAGGGGGATAATAAAAGCAATGCCCTTTGGAGAGAGGTTCAGAGATGAGGGGGCTCAGTCAGGCAGGTAGGGGCGATGGAGAAAATCTCTTTTTCAGTGGAATTTTCCCTATTCTTGGAGTAGGAATGTTAAAACAGCCCTTCCCAAGTAAAGCAGGAGAGCTGGGCTTATTTCCCTGGAGAGTTAGCTTAGGTCTAGAGCTCATCTCTGATGTTGTGTCTCATGGGGTCGTGCTATTTGCACTAATAATGGAATGGAAAAGAAAAATTAAAAAACGTTAAAGCAGGGTCCGTGTTGCTTGACTTCACTTTTATTAAATTGTGTTTCTGGAGGCTTCTGCTGGGTGCACTGCCTGTGCCCTCCTCCCTTTTTTCAGAGTCCTGATCTTCTATGAGAAACTGCCCTGTCCAAAATATGGTCCAAGTATTACGGGGCTGGTGGACAGACCTGGCAAAATGCTATGCCAGAGGGAGAAGACATACAGCTGATACCTACAATGAGCTGGCAGAGCTCCTCTGGGGCAGAGCAGGGTAGGGAGGTGGTCACAGAGGAACTAAAGTGGTTTAAGGAGAGGCTGTAGTGAAAGCCATCATCCCAGCTGAACTCCTGTTGAGGCATGAAGGAGTCTGTAGTCTGACACACACCAGATATACCCCATTTTGGACGGGGGACAAGGCAGCCGTGAGTGTAACCTTCTCCATCCCCTTGCACATCACCCCACCCATGGAGGGTCCCCAGGGGACTTGCCCAATTAAACCACCAGCAATATTAAGTGATGAGTGTTGGGTGAATGTTTTGTAGTCACTGCTAATGACCTTGCTGTAGCTTGCACCTTTGTCCCCCAACAGAGATGTCTCCATGTCACACACTGGTTGAGGTCTAAAGACTGAGCAGCAAACGAATATCACACAAGCATCACACGATGCGTTGTGTGAACCCTGCTACAATCAAAACACATAACTCTTTACCAGTCATAAGTAGCAAAACCTCCACCAGCAGAGAGGAGTGTCCAGGTCTGGTCACGCATCTGACGTGTGACATTTGGACAAGTCTCTCTCCAATGCACTAAGCAGGACTTACAGGCTCATGACCCCATTGTACTCTAAAGGCACTTTCCAAAGAACACAGTAGACAGTTGACAAGCGCATAATGCCCAGGGATTAATCTAAGTTCATGCTGGGCACCTTGAGACTTGGCTGAGCTGTGGAGCGATGAGGAGAGATGGAGACTGCCCATCTGAAGCCACAGTGCCACTCAAAGCCATAGTGCCTTTGAATTTTATTAGTCAAGGGAAGACATTTTGTTGTGCTAATTTAGGAATAGCTTGCCTTTCAGTGACTTTGGGATCTTTATAGGCTGTGTCTTTTTTTTTAGGGGACACCAGCCACCACAGGAGGGATGTGCTGGAAGGTCTCAGCTCCAGAAAAGGGAAAGGCAGTGTCTGCGTTGCCTCCATGCAGTCCTCCCTGGCCCAATTCAGCTGGCTGAGGTGAAATCCAGGTTATCTTTTTCCTTGCTGGGTAAATTCCACAGTGACATTTGCACATTTACATCGATTTTTTGAGGGAGGGATGAGGTCACCAGAAGGTGGTTTTAAAAATACCCCACAAAAAGTCAACACAACAATGAGCAGGGAAGGCAAGTATCCTTAGCCCAGAGAGAACCATAACCTGGGCAGAGATGTGTTGGACCTCCTGTGGCCTGCTGGACCCCTCTGAGAGTTGCTCAGTGCTGTGGCATCTCCATCTTTGGCAACTTTGGTCTTCACTGGCAGAGTACTGCAGCACTCTGGGGCCTCCTGGCTCCCAGGCAGTGGTTTTCACATCAAACAGGCTTCTGCTTAAACCCATGTCCCAAGTCCACTGGAATGTTGAACTGGTGTTTCTGCTCAGCACCAGCAACCCAAAAGCAGGAGAGGCTTCAGCTGCCTTATTGGGATGCAGCACCAAAGCTACATCACAGGGCCAGACTCTGAAAATGGACCTTTTCCCATGTTTGGTTTCTTTTTTTTTAACTCCTAATTGGGAACCAGCCAAGAAAATATTCTGGAAAAAATGGTTATTAGCTTGTGTTTACTGTAAACCCAGGATCTGATACACAGAGCATACGGACAAGCATTACACATATGTTATTAAGGAGATTCCAGAAGTGCCAACGGATCCCTGACAGTACAGCTTTGTTTGCCAAAAAGGGCCACTTTTTTGAGAGTAACAGCTCTTCCTTCCATGTCTTGTGGCCAACTCCAGTTCCCAGTTACGTTTTACCCGAGTCATTCCCGAGGTGAACTCTGAAATCAAGTTTCGAGCAGTGAGGTAAAGAATAATGCTGCCAGGCTCCAGCACAGAGCTGGAGGGTCTTTTTTCTCCTTCCAGATTTGGAGGAATGCATGATTAAAAACTTCCCTGGAAAATTTCTCTACCTTAAATCTCATAACCACCTCCCTCCCGTGGGAACGTAAACTTAAACTGGGTTTACAGGTGATTCTCAATGAGAGGAACAAGGATGCTGAGCCTGGCAGTCCATGAACACAGGACAACTGAGGGAAGCTGAACTGGCTCGTCTTTACCAGCTTTTCACTCCCAAGTCTGTCCTTTAGAAAGAAAGACAAGTCGCCTCTGAGCACAGCTGAGCTTGGAAGAGACCCCCGAGCCAGAGCAGAAGGGTGAAAGAAGCTTCTCCTGCCTTGTGGTGGTGTGGATAGGCTCCAGACAGGTAGAAAACCAAAGCAAGAATTTTAAGCCACATGCCAGCCACTGCCCTTTCCATGTGTTTTATCTTTCCGGAAGTTATATCCCATCTGCAATGGTGAGGAAGCACCAAGACCACCTCGCTCTTCATTCACATCAGGCTCCCAAACGACACCAGATCCATCCCATCTCCCGAGAAGGACCAGCTCTACCCAAATTGCTCCCAAGTGGTGTCCATCCATTACAGCAGCCACCACCTCCAAGCACCAACACTCAGCCTTTGCTGAGCTCCAGTTCCCCAGAGCCGTGTGGTTACAGCAGGAACCCAAATGAAGGGACTTTGTGCAGACACAAAGAGGGAGAAGGGAACCCTCCCACAACAAACACTGAGCTAATTTCCCATTTCCCAGCATCACTGTGTTAATAAAAGCTGAAAAGGGTTTCTTTGTCTGCCTGGATCAATTCCAAGCACCTTTCCTGGTAGGCATCTCCATGCCAGCAACCTTACCTAGGAGGGGTGTCGTGTCTTATTGACACAGCCAGGCTCTTCTCTCTGGCTGTGGATACCAGGACTTCAGGCATGATGCAGCTCCCCACCATTTCCATGGTGCAGATCCCCACCATTTCCATGGCGCACGACCTCCCATCCCATGCAACCGCAATGGCCCCTTGGCCTTTTCCCCAGCAGCCCTGCCTTGGAGACAGCAATATTTTTATGTCTGATGCAGAAAATCTGGGGTGAGATCTCCTTTTGCCAAGCTGTGGTGGGTAAATTTTTCACAGCCACCTCTTACCAAGGTTTCCTACCATGCCTGCAGCTCCGGGGGACCCCTAGATGCTGTTGTAATTATAAGAATCCATAAAACAACTCCTGCGTCTTCACACTTGCTTTACCCAAATGAATTAGCGAATGCCTTCCAGTTAGACAGAAGAAAAATTGCTTTCAGATAAGCAGCTGAATAGTTAACTAAGCCTAGATTATGAAGGCCTGGCTCTGTTTCTGCCTGAGTAGGTTAATTGTTAACACTCTAGTAACAAAGGCCTTTGGGAGACATACCTAGGCACCGTGCCACGCGAGAAGGAAATCAATCACTGGTCTCGAGCAGAGTGAGCTCCAGCAAACAGCCCGAAAGGAAGGCAGTGCCTTGGCACACGCACCATCCCAGGCATGTGGTCCTGGCAGGACGGGCAGCAAAGGCATCTCAAGGTCAAAGATTCCACCCCCCCACCAATTACGGTAACAGGTGTGCCCGTGACCTTCAGCAGTCGAGTTTGTTTGTGTCTGTTTTAATGAGCAAGCAATTACCCACACAATGAAAACATACACCCTTTTTTCTGGAGGTTGGGACGTAAACCTGCACGGGGCTCTGGTGGCTTTCCAGTTTGTTGGCAATGGTGACAGAGGACTGGTATGACTAGAGGAAAGAAATCATCACATCCTGGAGTATATGTGGAGCAGGTTAGATATGGAGTTAAAAGGGGTGTAAAAAATTTGCTGTGGTCCTTTCAGCTTCCTCCAGAAAGACATATGGAGAGGGAAGGGAAGACCAGTAATGGCTTAAAAGCGAGAAGACAGCAGACCCTGTAGGGAGCAAAACCACCTGTGTCCAGTGAAGCATTAACAAGCCCTGGAGAAAAACCACCACTGAAATGCAAAACCTTCAATCGGACTGGGCCAATATATCCATGGAAGGTGTTTGAGTCTGGATCTGAGCAATGTTACTGAGACCCAGAGATTGTCATTTGGGTTGATGTGGACATCCCGTGTTCCCACAAGGCAGTTCTAGCAGTGATGGTGAGATAGGAGTCTACCTCCTGCCCCTTCCCAGGTTTGGGAGAGTGGATGTGGGCACAGGGGAGGACCACTGTAGTGCTGGAGGGAATCAGGTGGAACCGTCTCACTTCTCATTGCTCCCATCTTGCCCTGCAAAATGTGCTGCTTGCCTTGGTTCTACTACTATGTACCTCTGAGAACATTTTTCTCTTCCTACCAGGTAGTTGCAGTCACATCCCCCTTCTCCAGGATGGGCAAACAGCCCTCAGCCTCTCTGTGCACATCACATCCTCGAAAAAGAGGATCATTCAGCTCCTGCTCTGCCTCCTGTGTATCGTGGACCACCACGAGTTACCTCCTTACAACCTAAACCCAACGAAGAAACACCTCCACAAGGTTTGATTCAAGAGTCAGGGACACCACTGCTGCCCTCCCACCTGGCTCCAATGCATCAGCACCTCCTTTTCTCCTACACCCTTCTCAAGTTGTCTCAGTTTGAAGAGGGCAACAGAATGAGCTTTTCCTGCCTCTCACAAGCATTTTTTCCAGCCCTCAAGGAATTCTTGTGGCTCTTTTCTGCACCTCCTCCAACTCATTTCACTCCCACCCCCCCCAACATCCTGGCTTGGTGGCTGCAAGGTTTTCCTCCGCTGCTGAAATACAGCATGAAACCACTGGAACCTGTCTGTGAAAACATACAAATCTCAGGCTTTTCAACCACAAGCTTTTTCCACAACCAAAATCCAGACAATGTCAGACGAACAACTTCCACTGCTTCCAAAGAACACAGACCTCTCTTTTCCCATTTACCCCTGCTGAAGGAAATAGGAGCTTTGCAAGGGTGAGCTCTACCCCCCATTCAAGACCAAAAATAAAACTTGGAAAGGCAGGCTGGAGGGTAAAGGAGTGCCAGATTCCTGTAGACACCTTCAGGTACCTCTTTGGCCATGGGGTTGCTGCATGTGTGCACATCTTGCATCCATCTGGGCAAAGGCTTTAAAATTACTGCAGGGCTAGAGAGGGACAAGCTCTTCAGCAGTACCTCAGTACAAAGGCAGACTCCAAACTCCAGGAGGACATTGCCCAGTATCTTCTAGGGCACAGCTGAGCTGCGTTTTGAGCCTTGGCCTCCTTTATACCATAAAAGGTCTAGGGCTGTTGGACCAAGTCACTGCAAATCTGTGCTGTAAAATGCACTCAGGCTGAAGAATTCTCATTGCTATGTTTTAAGGAAGTTTTGAAAGAGGCTCCTGGTGGTGATGAGAAGGGTGATGGCACGAGTAATGAATGCAAGTAATGCTCCAAATCCTGCTTGGAGTATTAGGTATTTGCTTTTGTTAATGATAATGTTAAGGGCTGATTTTCTAGGGCCATTCTCCAGTGGGATACATCAATGCTGCTCAGCTGTCCTGCATCTCTGCCCAGGGCTTGCAGGGAAGTGTTGATTAGGAGCTACATGATACTTCAGCTCTGGCACTGGCTTTACAGGCAAAAATGATTAGAAAGTTGTTTTTTCTCCCCAAGACCCTGTGGCTTGAGAAAGCCCTGAAGTTTTTTCCTTGGAGCCTGGCAAATCCCCTGGGGAATGGCAGGAATCGTGGTCTGTAACCAGCTTTCCATCTAGTCTCCCCTGTAGGACGGATCCCATCCACATCTGCTGCTGGTCGGCTCTCTCCATGGCCCAACCCAGCTCACAAATCTGGCAGAAAGTCAACCCAAACCAGCAAGCAGTTTGTTGCCATGTTGGCAGCTTCCAGCCAATTCACTGAAGACTCAGCCAGGACCAAAGGGCCATGATCTGAGTAGAGGAATCAAGAGTGTGGGCAGCAGCAAACCCCACCAGAAAAGGTGACCTCAGCAAAAACCAGCTCCTGATTGCAACCTTGTGTGCTTTGCAGAGACCTTCATAGCTTTTCCCCCTGGGGACTGGGTGTTTAGCTATAAGTAAGGCAGGCATCAATTCAGAAAGCAAAGCAATACCAAAGCCGTCCTAGATGACTTCTCCTCAGAGCAATCTCCTGAGACTGTTTCCTATCATTCTGATGCAGGCATGCAACCGCAGAAATCTACTCTAAAGCTCTGTGCTACAACCCCAATTTGTGAATCCTGCCAAGGAACATCCAATTCAGGAACATGGGGACCATTCTATTCCTCTGTGATACCCTGCTTTCCAAAGACACCTCTTTTCCCAGTATCTGAGAGCACTGGGGGTATGCAGAGGAACTTGCATCATCCACAGGATAACTGGGCCCATCTAAAAGCCACCTGCCCCACCAGTACATGGCTCTCTCTGAGATGTGAGAACCGTGATTTGCTTTTTTCTCCTGTAAATGCAGCAGCATTGGGTGGGGGTGACAGAATTCGGGGCAGCAAGGTCCTATTTTCAGGGCCTGCACTTTCTTGGGCTGCTGTGGGAAATAAAAGCAAGGAGCTTAGAAACATTTCCTCTTCTTTTCCGCCTGCTAATGAGATAATTACAGCCTTTTGTATTCTGGGAAACTACTTTCTCATTATGGGGCTGCATCAGCTATTTACATAATAAGCCTGAAACAAAAGAGATGAGATGAAAAGACCCAGACTGCTCTTCAGGGAGAGCTGTTGCGCTGCTGAGGGACAACCTGTGGGATGATGGCTTTCTCCATCCCCAAGGTCCTTCTGCCAAGGTCTGGATCAGGTGGCAGCACATGGTCCAGGATGTCCCCAGCATGGGATGTTCCTCACTGTGAGGTGCAAGAATGTTCCTTGCTGTCAGTTCTGGGTCCCCAGAACCAGTGCAACACACCTCACAAACCACCCACCATGATTCCCATTGCCGAAGGATTTGTGATGGGTGGTCATGGATCGGGACCCTGTGTGCAGGCAACAGGGAGAGCCATGTCAGCACTGCCCTGGTGTGGTCAGTATATGTGGCTTGCAGTGACACCCTGGGATGAGTCCCACCTCCTGAGGATATATTGGGTACCAAACAGGCCCATCCCATGTCCCATTTCCCATGTCCCAGTTTCCCATGCTCCCAGCTGTGGCTAAGGGACATGCTGAGTATGAACCTGTCCCATCCCATGTCCCATATCCCTCTGTTTGTCCATGGGACACTTTGGGTACCAGACTGTCCCATCTCATGTCCCACATCTCAATTCCCTTTTCCCTGAGCTGGACACATTGGGTACCAACCTGTCCTATCCCGCGTCCCAGTTCCCTGCCCCACAGCTGGCTAGGGGACACTGGGTACCAACCTGCCCCATTCCACATCCCAGTACCCTCTCCCCTCAGCTGACCAAGGGACACTCTGTGTACCAAATTGTCCCTACCAGCCTGCCAAACAGCCACCTCCCTTCCTCAATAAAGGCCTCATTGTTCTCCCCCAACAAAGCCTGAACAGTGCAGCCTGCTCCACCTTCCCCCAGCTAAACCTCCCGGTTTGATATCAGTTTTCCTTCTTGGTTAGTCGCTGTGTTTAAGGGACATGCTCCACTGCCACCCCTCCCTGTCCTTGTCCCCCAGGAAGTATCAGGAAGGAGAATCATGGCAAAGCACAGCAGAAACCTCCACCACGGAGCACATGGCTCCTGCCTGTCCTTCTTCCCTCTCCACTCCCCAGGGGTGCTTCTAGGATGGACTCCCCACCACATATGTGCTACACCTGGGCTGTACCTCTGTCACATGCAGTGATGTGAGTCCCTATTTGCATTCACTGTGCTTTGCTGCAGCATCTGTGCTTCCTTCCAAGAGTGATGATGGTGAGAATGATGAGAAGCACCAGAAGCTTGTGCTGGGTCCATGCTTATGGACCACGCTGCTGGCCTAGAGCATCTCTCTGCAAGCATGAGGTAAAGAGAGCCTGGAATCTACTTGGAAACCCCTTACTGACAGCAACAGCAATAAATCAATCTGGGCATTACAACTGCTCATCCAGAAGAGCTGCTCTGCTTGTCCCAATCTCACCACAGCTCCTCATCTCAGGGCATTCCCAGTTTTAATCCACAGTGTTTTCTGGATGTAAAAGAGCAGACAAAAGTGTGGAATAAAAGGTCAAGCGTCTCACAGGCTGCACCAGTCTTGAGCTGCTCCAATAAGGAAAGAAATAAAAATTGCTTTGGAGGCTGCAGCAAGGTTGGCAAAGCCCCAGAGAAACCTCGGCAGGTGACGTCGAGATGTAATGTCATGCTCTGCGATTTGTATGGGTTCCCAGGGGAGGTTTGCAGTCTCCATCCTCTGAGGTTTTCAAGCCCTGAATAGACCAAGCAGGATCTGGCCTCGTAGCTGAGCCTGCCTTGAATGACAAAATGGCCTAGAGACCCCCAAGGTGCCTTTCACCGTGATTTATCCTGCCGTGGAGGATGGAGGTTTTGGCAAGCTAGCCTAGGGCTGTCTGTCAGCATTGCCCTGGCCAGGGCAACGGGGCTACAAGTGCTGGCACAGTCCGCAGGGACATTTCCCCCCCTTTCCCAGGCTGCTATCAGAGCCCTAGGTTTGGATGCAGGCTGACATCCTCCAGGATGCACCCGAGGGCAGATGGGAGGGATTCTCCATTATATGATATGTCTGTCCCCATCATCCCAAGGTGTAGAGTGCCAGTGGGACAGGATGGTTTCAAGCTCAGCCCAAACTGCCAACTCAAATCTTATGTGTCCATCAGGAAGGGTTTGGACATGGTCTCATCCATACACACCTACCCTTGTGGCTGCCCACATAAGTTGCTCAGCACTGGCTATGGGCTGGTCATTGTCCTCAGTCAAGTCTTGATGACAACTGCTGCTCAGAAAACAACAGATTTGGTGGCACAGGGAAAATTCCCTGAATTCACTCAGTACAGGGAAAGGACAGATTGATGGAGCAGCCTTGTCGCTGGCTGTGGGACTGAGTGTCTGGAATGCTCCATGCTGCAAGCTGGACCACTTGAAGTCATCCCAGCCCTGTGTGCCTCAGTTTCCCCTGATTAAGGGACTTCCTCCTTGTCAAGTTGATTGTAGATGAGCTGCTGACAGTGCTTGAGCCCACAGTGCTGCCTGATGCAGCAGGGGGTACAGGAGAGCTCCTGGCCCATTGCAGCATGTAGGCACTGCGCTGCTGTCCCCTGAAAGTCCCTCACTGCAGACCTACATCCATTGCCTGGCTCCCCACTGTCCTCCTGAGCATCCTCATCTGACCCCACCTCCCAAACCTTGGGGGTCCCAGTGTGACCCACTGCTACAGACCTGCTCCTTGGCTGTAAATGCCTTGTGGTTGGAGCAGGAGGAACCCCCTTGTTACCAGAACATTCCCCTGCATGATTTAGATCCCTGCCCTGGCCTGTGTGATCCTGCCCTTTGGGGTGAGCCATCAACCCTGGAGAGGTGCCAAGCAGCCGGCCCTATGGCCCCTGCCTGGCTCTGCCATCCCCAGACCATGCCCAAACCTCCATCTGAACAGGAAGGACAACGAGAGGACTCACCAATGCTCCCACGCCACTGACCCAGCCAGGATTTATCATTAACCTACCCTGAGGAATTTCAAGGGCGCAGAGCCAGCCTGGGGAGTGCTCGCTCCTCCCCGGACACAGCTCTCAGATAAAGCCCCCGTGGTGGCGGTTTTTCCTCATGGTGGCTTGTCCCCACTGCCACGGTTAGCACTAGAGCAGGGTACAAGGTGGATGCCAGCTGGATCCAGGGTGAGTTTAAAGGGGATAACAGGAAGGGGGGTGACGGGGTGGCACAGAAATATCAGCTCTCCTCACCCTGAGGAACCCACCTCTGTGTACCCCGACTCTGCTCTGACCTTCCCAGTGCAAACCCAGCCCAGTGGGTACGTCCCACCCCAAAAAAACACCTGCAGCAGGTCCCACCAGCTCAGTTCCACACTAATCCACCGAAACCTCTTGGTTCCCCTGCCCTGGGCCCTGAAAGGGCTCAAACAAAGACACCCAGCGAGACCAGGAAGGAGAGGAAAGGAAAGACGCCCCCTTCACCCCTCTCCCCCCCAAAAAAAAGAGCCGGTACCCAGTGGGGTTTACCTGGGCAGCCCAGGGGTGCATCCTCTGACTCCCCTCTGTCCTCCGCGGGTCTCCACATTCATCGTCTCCCTGCTTGCTATCCCGGGAAAACCCTAAAATCATACCTGCGGAGAGCAACCTGCTGCTGGGCTGGAGCCAAGGGCCGCCCGCGCTGGCGGGAGCTTAACCCTTTCTTCCCATTGGGGCAGAGATGAGCCCCGCGTCCTGAAACAGGGGACTTTTCAGTCCCGACAGCTTGGTTTGGCTTAAATAAGGGACTTTGGTGACTTCCTTTTGCTCAGATAGGGACTTGGGGGTTTGATGGCATTAGGGTTTTTTCTAATGGGATTTTTGGGGTCCAACAACTTTGTTTTGCTTGAATAGGGATTTTGGGGTCCCCCAGCTGCTTTTTTTTTTTTTTTTTTTTCCTTCTAAATAGAAATTTCAGGGTCTGACTGCTTGTTTTTGCTCAAATGGGGATTTGGGCTTCTCACTGCTTGTTTTTTACAAATGGAGACTTTGAGGCCTGATGAGTTGTTTTCACTCAAATAGGAAATTTTTGGGTGTGACTCCTTGTTTTTGCTCAAATGATGTTTTTTTGATTCTTCTCAGCACAGGACCCTGCTGCTCAACTTCCCCATCCCAATTGGGGTGCTTCCCAGCTGAACCGAGAGACCAATAATGGCAGAGAGAGGGGCAGAGAGAGGGGCAGAGAACACAAGCCGAGCCTGGTAACTTTGAAAGAGCCTCAGTTTTTCTTTTCTAGGTGGTTTGGATTAATTGATATCCTAAATCTCTCAAATCACAGAAGAATCTGACACCAACCCATCTCAACCCCAAACTCTCTTATAAAGCTGATATTTTAACAACAAAAAAATAAAGTTATGGAGGCATTTGATCCTTCTGTAGCCCATCAGCACATTTTAGCACAGAGCAAATGGAAAGGGGCAGTCATTTTTCCCCATTGTTATTGCAGATGAGGAAGCAAGCATCAAAGGGTCCATCTATCATAGAATCATTTAGGTTAGAAGAGACCTTTAAGACCATCAAGTCTTACCATTCATCTCTCCTCCCCTGACTTTGGCATTTTCCAGCTGTTTTCAGCCTGTTTGGACAAATGGGGTGATTTGTCCACAGAAGCTGATCCAGGATCCTGCCCTCCCTCCTTTGCCATCATTATTTGCCATCTGACACACTGCCTACCCCCCAATCTTTGAGAGCAGAGCCCTGGTGATACAGAATGGTCCAGAACTCCTTCTCCTCCATCCCTGGCTGCCACTGCTGCAGCAGGAGAGCAATCAGGCTTCCCATCAGGGGCTGGCTGGCCTCAGCACTTATATTGGATTATTTGCAGTTGTGAAGGGAGTGCAACAAGGGAAATAAAGCTGCCGCTAATTTAGACTTATTTGCTCAAGTGAATTTTCTATTGGCAGGAATGTCTGTGTATCAAAGGAGTCATTGGTTGCAGCCTCACAAACAGCATCGTCATCGGTGGGCTAATAGCAGTAAGAACAGTAAAATAGCAATAATGTTAACAATAATCAAATATGGGTTACGCATTGCATTTAAACTACAGCAAAACGCACTGCTGGGATGCATGGGGAAGGTGTAAATTATACCAAAATGGATTCCTGCAGAGACTCAAACTCTTAATTTTGCCCTTTGACTTCAGAAGCAAAGAATTCCAAGAAACAGGCAACTTTATACATTGCTAGAAGAGATTCCCAGCAGCAGGATGCATGGCACACACCTTGGAAATAGCCACATATATAGAAAGCTCTTTCCACTCTGGGGACAGCTCTTGCAATAACCAGAGCTGATCCAGGAGCTTCATCAGGCCATGGACCTTCACCCTTGGTGAAGCTGCCCAAGCCAAGAAGCTTTTGGCTGCAGGTTGTGGAGGTGCAGCATCTCTCAGGCTTAGCAGATCTTGCAGGAGGCAGGTAGTTATCTGACATTACAGCTGGTTAAGGCTGTGCTTGTTCTCTCTTTGGGAGTTGTGTTATGTCTTAGTGCTTCTCACAGATGAATAAATCGTGATGGAAGAGACTTTGGAGAATTCTGGAAACCCAGGGATAACCTGTGCTCCTGGTGCTTTCAGGCAAGTTGTAAACTTCTGAACCCTGAACTCCCATTTCTAACCCAGGTCTCCAGTCACCGAGACATAAAACTCTCTACCCGCCAAACTCACCTCCACCAAAGTCCCTCCAGAACCTCTGAGAGCCAGTAGTGACCACCCCAGTTCACAGACAGCACTCCATTGTACAGACACTCCTGCACAGCCAGCTATATCCAGACCATCATGTTTCTCTGTCCCCATGGGATAGAACCACCAAGACTTGGTCTCCTCTCTTTTGGGGGTTTTGTTCATGTCTGAGCTGCCTCTTTTTGGGCAGCCATGTCTGGACTGTGCACTTGGACCTGATCAGCTGTGGTGCTTCCAGGTGGTGGTCCTCATTCCCCACAATGACACACTTTGGATGGAGAACCACAAGTCTAACAGTCGGTTCTTAATTGACATTTGAATTAGACAAGATCTCTGTTACCAACACAACTTGCAAGAGATTTTCTTTCTAAGATATGTTTGGCTGCACAGCTCATCTCACGGAGACCCTGGGTAGCTAATGGGGAGTGGCATAGTCATCAGAGCATCTCTGGCAGCTGGTCTTTGTGCCTTATGTAAGAGACTGTCCAGATGGAGGGGACCTGGAAAGTCTGGCTGTGAGCATGAGTTCCAGCTTGGCCATTTGGGGGAAGTCTGGAATATCGATCTGTATGGAACCACAGGTGGGAAGCAGAAATCAGTTGGGACCTGAAGACTGAACTCAAATACAGCTAGGGCTCTACAAAGACTCCTGTACAGGATGACCTCTAGCCTTGTATTATGGGGCTTGGGGTTACCCGACTGAAAAGCCATCCCTACCCATCCATGACAGACTGGCTTCTGTTTGCCTGGGGAAAGAGGCTTTGAACACCCACCTGGACCTAAAACTCCATCCCTCAAAGGATCCCCAAAGCCAATTACATCCTTACCCCTTTCTCCCTTGGTTCAACAGTGGGCAAGGCTGTTGTTGCACATGGTTCACGTTGAGAGCATGGGCAGCACCCATCCTCCTGACTCCCAGTCATCTCCTTTCAGATGAGAAATTATGGTTGTGGGTTTCACCATTCAGTCCTGGTAGACAGCTTGGGGTCAGCCCCATATCCAGCAAAAGGCAACACATTTCACGCCAGTTTCACCCATGGGGCCACAGCAGCAATGCCAGTTTTTGCCCCAAAACAGCCAAGACAAACATAGCAGTCCCCAAGCAGCATTCCCAGAGGTTCCCCCCTTCCGAGGAGGGCACCACTGGTTCCCTCCTTTCGTACACATCCCTTCCCTTGCTGGGAGGAAGGTCTACCATGACTTTTCTAGTTCCAGCAGCTCACACCAGAGCAGCAGCCCCTCCAAAGCTCCCTTCCCCTATCAAGCTGATGTTATTCAAGGCCACAGTGTCCATGCCAAGAAAGTAGTGGATCTCCATCACAAGTCCTGAGGTTGCAAAGTGTTCAGCAACACAGAGCTGGTTAAAGTTATGAAGGTTTTTAGCTTTGGGTGGGAGCCACAACAGAATAAGATCCTTTACCTTAAAATATATATATATAAAGAAAAAAAGAAAAAAAAAAAAAAAAAAAAAAAAGAAAGAAAAAAGGAAAGAAGCAGATCCTCTTTCTCCACTTGGTGGATCCCCTGGACTCACTGCTGTCAAATGGGAACCCAGGGACTCCTGTTGAGTTTTCTTTTCTGCAGACAAATTTTCCTGTGTCAGAAATATTTCTGTGGAAATATTCTGAGATTGGGGGGCTTATTTTGGCAAAGTTTTGGTTTGTTTGTTTATTTTTTTTTCAGTGAAATTGTTTCTTTTCAATGCCCTCTCCTTCCCTTGAATAGAACAAAATTCAGTTTTCAGACAGAAAAATACTGCTTTTTTTTCCCCTGTTTTTTTTTTCTTTCCCTAGAGCCTTCTTCCTCTCAAGGAAAGAATAAAATAACCCTACCAAAAAATAAACTCTTTGTCCCCCAAATCCTTTGTTTTCTTTTTCCTTTTTCACACAGAAGTGGCATCCTCTGAGCAGTTTCCCTGGCAGGGTGATTTCAATCGTGTTGGAGCCATTTCATTTCAAGATCTCAAAGCTCTTTGAGGTCCCTGGACTGCAGCTGCAGAACTGGTTAAGTGTTTTCTGCACTGATCAGAGAAGGAGCAAAATGTCAGCTACAGTGAGGGCTGAAGCTACGGGACTTTCCCTGGGGAGCAGCAGCAGAAAGCATCAAAGTGCTCAGGCACGCAGCAAGGAGGAGGTAGAAATGGAAATGGGAGCAGAGATGCCTGGCTCCCTACATCAGGATTTCTTCCTAAAAGCTCTGGAGAGCAAATGCTCAGTGCAAAATACCCTGATGTGAGCAAGAGCTGTCCTCCCCCCTTCACTTAGACTCCTTTATTTACAGGGAAGATAATTTTCAAAGCCTTGAGGTGCAGAAAAACCTCCTAAAGGAGGGTCTCCCAGCTACTGCACATACTTTCAGGTGATGAGTGACGTGAAGGTGTCTCCATCCAGGGATGTCTTCATGCCTTGGCTGGGCAATGCTGAGGCCAGCCTGGTCTGGTGATAATGGTAGTCTCACATAGACTGAGCTTGGGCTGTAGACTTCCAGACCTTTCCAAGCAGCATCACAACAACTTCAGACCTCAGCTATGAATTGATTGCACTTGTAATAAGTGCTTGTCCTCCAGCAGGTTGCACGCTGAAAGCAGATCTCATGTGGTACCTTCAAATCAGCTTTTGTTTGAAGCTCTTCCCCAGTATCTGTTACTAGAGCAGAGATTTCCAGCTTGGTCTTGGGAGGAAGGACCTGAGCCTGCTTTCTGTGATAGCCAATGGGTGTCAAGCATCCAAGGGCTTCCCTGTGTTTCTGGGGAGATGCTGGTTTCTCTGGTTGTTATGGGTGTCTTGCAGGGATCACAAAGACCAAATGGGCAGTGTGCTACTGCCATGCCAGAAAGTTCAGCCTTATTGGTATGACAGCTGGTAAAATCACCATCAGTCTGCACAACCTGGGCAAGCTCTGTGGCTGAGCTCATATAAAAAAAATGTCATGTGACCACCCAGTATTTATTTACACTAGAAGAAACTGTTGACTGCTTATGTGATGTAAAAGCCTTCTCTATACCTGGAAGTTCACTTGCATCTGTACTTGCCCAGTGAGATCCTACTGTTGCACTGGTCTGGAGGTGAAAATATTGAGACAGTTTGTTCCTACTCATTAAGTGGAATAATTTGAGGCCCCTTCATATGCACACAGAGCTGTGGATGGGAGAGGACCTTCTCCAAGCTGCCGCAGGGGACTGGAAGGGGGTCCCAAGGCTGGGTTGGCACTGCAAAGCTGGGCTGATGCCATCTGCTATGATGGCGGGACACTTTCTATCTCCAAGCCATGACAACATCTGCCCTCTCAGTTTGAGGCAACATGAGCAAGCCAAAAGACTCTGGTTTATGTCATCCAGAGAGATGGTTTCCTATTCTGGCAAAAATATCACTGCTGGTATAAGATGTGTCCTTCTGTGGGAAGACACAGGGAAGACAAAGCCTCTGCGGTGCTGGCAAGCCACAACCTGGTGCATTGCCCACTTCTTCTCAGAAATCAAGGGAGCTCCTGCATCTCCAGCTGTGGGTGCTGAAAGCCCGGCGTGTGTGCTGGGATGCTCCAGTGTGGTGGCTTGGCCATGCTATGCAGGTCAGGTCTGAACTGCATGGGGAAAACATGTGATGCTCTATAAAAGCTGGTCCTAGCCATATGGCACTCCTGTCCTCTGCCTGCTCATTGTAAGTGAAGAAATGCACATTAAAGGACCATCTTCCCACCTGCAGCTGATGAAAGGAATGAGTAGAGCAAGGTTTTGTTCAGCAGTCCTTCAAACCACACAGCTTCTGCAGGGGAGGAGGGAGCATGTTACTCTCACAGAATCTTGAATGTCATTAACATTGGTCAAGACCTTAATCTAAAATTTCTGAGCTGAAAAAAAAAGTACATGAGTGAACAATGTTCTCTTTTTCCCCTGTTCTTCCTTCATTCCTTGGCTGAACAACCCCAGGAGAGATAGTGATGGTGGCAGTGCAGACAAGGACTCCAACACACAGTGGCCAATAGTCCTTGAAAAAGCCAGTTGTTACCAGGTTTCCCAACTAATTTCTAGGCTGGAGAAGCTTGCTTATACATCCTTGGGTGGTTATCCAGAATGAAGGAAGCAAAAGTCCCATTCACAATCCCAAAGCAGCAGGCTAGGTCTGGTAAAAATAAATTTGAGCAAAATAAATTGCCACCAGGAGGGCTAAATTTCCACTGAAATCTGCAGGTCAGTATGTATCCTGTTTGAAAGTGCCATTTGTGTCCACTCCTGGGCTCAGGGATTTGTCACAGCGCCTTTGGCTTGGTGTGGAAGGTTTTCATCAATAGAAAGGTGGAAAGTTGGAGATAGATCCTCAGTTGTGTATGCATGAAGCCCAGTCCACCCACTCTGACCCCATCCACCCACTTCGTCTCCAGCCTGTCCAACCTCTCTGGACAAGACGAGGTGGCCAAATAGCTTCAGCAAAAGCAGAAGCAAGAGGGTTCTCCAGCCCTGGGAAGAAGGAACTTCTGGAGGGATGGTGGAGGGCCAACCAGGAAGCCTGTAACACCTTTGTGGTGCCTACCAAGCCTCTCTGTATAGGGTCCAAGGTCTATACTCCTTTTCCAGTCCACAGGGATCCAGCTGACACAGTCCACAGACCACAGGGAGGGATTTGGCTGACTGAAGGTGGGTGTGGGATGAAATGCAATTTGAATCCATGACCAGCTAATGGCCTTGGGCTCTATTAGGAGCTTACAGTTTGTAGTTAATAAATGCCATGAGTACAACAAACACAACCCTCAGCTATTGCCTTCCTCCTGGCTTCCTTGTCTTCAGAGAAATGTGGGTATTCCCTGCCCTGAAGACAAATTCCTTTGCAGTCACCAGCATTAGGCCATGTCTGGAAACAAGTTTCTCCAGTGAGTGAACCAGTGGTTTTGCCTCCACTCCAGCTCTATTAGTTCCTTTTCTTTAGACTGTACATGGCCAATTTCCCTGTTCTCAGCTCTCTAAACTCTGCCTGGGGTTTGCTTCCCAGCCACCAAAGAATTCAGGCTTACTTCATCTCCAGGCTTGTCCTTGGATGCTGTGCAGAGAAGATGAGAAAGAAAGGTCTTCATGGTTCACTTTTGCTACCTCAATGGCTGGCAGGCTGGCCCAGAGCTAGGAGTCACCTCTCCCTATCATGTATTAGTCTTAAAACGCAGTAAGAAAGAACCCAGGTTTGATCAGATAAGTGGGATGGAAGAGGGTAGGAGCAGAAGGGTGTACACCCATAATACATGCTGCAGGTATGGGGTGATGCCTCCAGGATGTTTATCTGAACATCCTGAATATTTTCTCCTGAATATTTGCAGTCAAGGCAGGGTTTACTGGTCCTGGCAGGGGATTGTGTCCCTTCTGACCAGCACTGGTAGTGAAGGAATCCTAGGTCCTGGAGGCAGCCACATCTCTGACCTCTGTTGCCTGTCCAGCCACAGAAGAAAGGAAGTGGGACAATTTGAAGCAATAAACCCCAAAAGCTCAGAAAGGATCCACGGCAAAAATCACTCTAGCTTGGAAGCATTTTTGGCTGGACACCTGCAATCACACTGTGATTTTGCCCTGGCAGAAGTAATTTTGTGGGTGACCTGAGAGATCTCTGTGCACCAGGGAGCAACCTCAGAGCAATTGAAGTGTTTGTTTCCCACCAAGCCTTCGTCCCTGCGATGACAAACCAGCTATCTTCTATGGTTCGATTGCAACCTCAGCATTCCCCAGCCTCTCCTTGGGGCCTGGGGTACAGTGACAGCCCTGGGAGGGGGCAGCGAGCTCTCCGTGCAGGTGGTCCTCCACAACATGCTGGGTGGAGCAGATGGCTGCCTGGCATCCACTGATATCCAAGCCACAGTAGATGCCAGAACTGGAGGGAGACCTGGCTCTGACGTGACACCCTTCCAGTCCATCAGGTTGAAGGGTGGATGGGAGCCTTTTCCCGGCCCCGCTGAAGCCAATGCAGCAGATGCAAAGCCATTAACTCCTTTTGCTCCTTCATTGACAAGGCAGACAGGAAAACCCAGGAACAGGCTTTTTATGAAACGACCCTTCTGCTCACTGTTCAGTTGGCCTACTGACCTCATCCCATTCCCTTCAGAATAAGCTATAGAGAGTTTAGGGTGAAAAATGAAAAGAAGGAGTTGAGGGGAAAATAGGGGACGAGCCAGAGAGGGAAAATTTCCAAAAATGAATAATAACAGCCAATTACATAAGGCATCTTGCATCGTCTGTGGCTGGCATCTCCGGAGAAGTAATTACATCTGCACCACACATCTAAAGAAAATATTATCACGTTAGCTTCCAAATCCTATAATTAGCTCTTGCAAGATATGTGCCAGGGGCTTTATCATTTCATATACATTGGCTATAGAGCTAGACACAGATATACAGATTTTTTTTTATTTGCCAGCTAGGAAAATATTTGGAGTTTAGTGCGGCAGCTGACCTGAGTCCTCATGGAAAGGGTTGCTCTGAGGTTTTGAAGTGGTGTGTGAAGAGTGAAATATTTTTGCAGTCTCCCTTGGTGCCTGCTAGGCTGGAGGGGATCTGGTGGGAGAGCAGGAACAGTAAAGCTAGGGCTTGGCTTTCCCTCCTCCTCCAAGTACTCTTTGTTTTCTACCCTGGTGCTGTGAACCTTGGGAAGCCATTTTTCACTTGCTAAATAAATGACCTGATTTGCAGGAAAATGTTGCTCTCACAGGTTTCTGGGCTCTCTGCTTTGTTGTGTTAAACAAACCCCTTTCCTCTTTGGACTTCAGAACCATCTTTGGACTTTGAAAGCTTCTCCCTTTCTTCCAGACATTCTGCAAAAGGAAAATAACGGTTTGACATGGATGCAGAGGTTGCCAACAACTTGGTGTAATGGTGGCATTTCCTATTGCTCGTGAAGCTGGAGATGGCCATGGGACAAGGCTCAGCTCTCCAAGGGCAGCTGCTGTTTCACAGTGTCTGGCAGCACAAAGGACATGGCAGCAAGCTTTGGGGCAGGATGGAGGACAAATGAAGCACAGATTTGGTTTATTCCTTGCTTTCTGTTTGCTCATAAATGGCCTGAGAGCACTGGAAAGTGACGGAGGGTCTGCTGCAAATGCAACAGTGATGAGATATATCCAGATCTCCCCTAAAGAAGCTCCTCCAGCAATGTGGTGTGTATCTCCAACCTGATATTGTCTTTCAGGGCACTGATGGACTGGCATCACTCAGCCAAATGTGGACACCATTTCCTTACCTTCCTTGCGTCCCATCCCTTGCACTGATCACACCATTTTTATCAGGATTCTGTTTTGCCTGGGGACATCTCATCTGGAAGGCTTCCTCACAACAGAAAAGCAGTGCCTTGGACACCCCATCAAGCTGGTGCATTGCTGGACAGCGGGGCTGTGCATGGCCAGGAGCACCTGAGGTGGCATTGACATCCCAAGGACGCGATGAGAGAAAGTTTCTGGTTGCGTTGTGGGTGTGAGAAGGCATGTGTGAAGCTTAGATTAACTGTCCTCAAATGGAAAAATGTCTTCTGTATCCCGGACTCATAGAGAGGGGAGACAAATCCTCCCTGTTTCTCTGTTTTGCGTTTTTTCGCCTAGAAGGTACAGAGAACTGGAGGATAAAGCAAGAGGGGAAGCACAAAGCTTAACAGAGCTGTAGTTAGGGCCACTTTTAATGAAACCCTGTGAGATGCTTTGTGGTGATTAAATAAACAGTAGATGCAAGGGGAGACCTGTCCGGAAGGAACACAGTTTTACTTTTGTTCACAACCACTCTCAGGGGCTGCAGGACCTCTGGTGTCAGTGATCAGAAATGATCTTTCCAGGAAAGGAAACCCCACAGCGACCCAAGTCAGACAGCACTGAAAATATCCATGATATCCCTATCTCTGCTGACCTGTCTCCAGTCCAAACCTGAAAGTGATGATTTTATAGACTCTTACATATAGACCTCCTTCTAAGTAATTTCTTTCCCAGGCTGGAGACTTCTAGCCTAGATAGTTGTTCCCTGTAAAACCCTACTCACTACCCATTCCCTTTCTCTGCATCCTTTCCAATCCTATTGTATCTTTTATGGGACATTGTGACCAGAATTCTTGAAAATGTAAAGCAAGGGTAAGGAGAAGGTCCTAGATACTGGTTTTAAGCAGACTTGTGGTACATGTTAGGTGGGGGTGAGAATCACCCTGTAGCAGTGCTGGCTCTGGAGCTGGCAAAGGCTGAGGTTGCACACTGCACTCCTCACTGCTGTCAGCTCCATGAAGTCACAGCAAGACACCTCTCTTGCCATACATGGAGATATCCAGCTCTATGCAAAAAAGCCATCTATCCCCTTGACCTCTTCATCCTCACTTAAGAGAGATCCTGAATGTAACCCTGTGTTGCATTTCTTCCTGGGTTCTATTTGGTGCATTTAGTGTTTTTTTCTGTCCTGGTCCAAGCCTTACAGATGGCAAATGACTTGAGCAAGAGCTTGCTTGATTTGTGGTTGTGGGATTGGGAGGGAGACATGGAAAACTGGATGAGGTGAGCTTCAGTTCCTGGCCCATGTCCACGCAGCTGAGAGCTCATCCTCTTCTCATTGAGCGTGGACCACATGCCAGCCCTTCAGAGGGGGGCAAAGGCTCCTGGTGCTTTCTGCTAGTATGGAGTAAAGATATGGCAAAGAAGAAGGCTGAACCACCACCTGGTCTCACCACTGCTGTACATTTTTCTCAGCCCTGCCTTGGGCTCAGGGCAGCAGGATGCCTCAGACGTGCATATTAAATGGGAAGCAGTTGTGAAACAAGCTCCAGAGGAGCTTGGCACATGTTGCAAGCTTGCACTTCATATATTTAGGGCAAAATTCATCCTAGCACAGAATTCTTATTAATTTGTCTGGTCTGTGAGCAGTCCCACGCTGTTTGTCTCACCTGTGCTTCTGACAAGCACTGCTGTGGGATCTGCCTGTACAAATATTAGACGTATTTTCAGCTTTTTCCCTCTGTAGGTTTTTAAACGAATCTGTGCTGACAAATTGTTCAGACATCCCTGGGAGACTTTACAAGAGCGTCGGTGGCTTTGGGGCAGTGCTTCAGATGGCTTGCTGTTGGAAGGAGGACCACAGCCACAGCCAAATGACACACAGATGTTGATCTCTGTCTCCTTTTCAGCGTGGAAAGGAGCAACACTTAGCCAAAAAGCACCAGGAGGCAGGTAAAGGAATAACTCAGGAAGAAAAGGAAGAAATTCCTTCCTCACGCAGCAGCAGCTGGCCTGGGGAGCTCCCTGCCATGGGATTTGGTGGATGCTAAGTGAGTACCTGGGTTCAAGGGGAAACCTGACAAGTTCATGGACCAGAAATCCATCATGAGCCAGTGCAAAATGCACAGAAGTCACTTTTGGGAGTGTATTGAGGGAATATAAAGCAGGCTGTCTAACAGACCCCTTTCTATCATCCTTCTCCATTGTTTGTATTGATTTTCCCTACTGTTCATCCCTGAAACACTGAGTGCCCCCACCATGTTGCAGGAAGGCAAAAGGTTGAAGAAAGATCTGGGAAAACCCAAATGATCATGATCCAGAGGGTCTCCTGTGCATGATACTTAAAAAAACCCTACACAACCCCCCCTTAATATTTTGCTAAAGAAAAATAAACCAGGAAACGATTTAAACTATAGATTATCTGGCATGAAGGTTGCTATATTTCTGTCACTTCCCTGACTTAATTGCTTACATGCTGAAAAGGCAGAGTGAATTTTTCAATAGGACCATCCCACACACAGTCTCCATGAAAACACATTTTACTGTTTGGGAAACTTTTATTTTTTTATTTCAGTCCAGGGCAGTCAGGACTGGGTATGAGCAGGACAAGGAGAAGAGAGAGCTCTGGAGAGAAAAGCAGCAGGCTAAGAAGATATGGGAAAAAGATAGGACAAGAAATTCACCTCCTGCAGGAAGGTGAGATGATGGGGAGGGGGAGACGGTGTCTGCCATTTTGGGAATGCTGTGAGAAGGGAGAGCATCCCTGGGGAGAGGCAGTTTGGCCCCTGAGGAGGAGCCAAATCCCCTGATAAGGATAGATGCAACACAGTGTGGTGGATTGTGAGCCACCTAAACCATGGTTGCCCTGGGGCAAGAACAAGAAGTGGTTTGGCTCAGAGGCAATGCTATCTTGGAGCCCAGCTGGAAGCTGGACAAGTCCCATGATGCCATGCTAGCAGGTAGATAAACTGGAGGAGTCAGCAGGTTGTGTTGGCTCCTGGAGAGGGGATGTCAAGAAATGCAGGACCTGATGGCTCACCAGAACATAAACCCATGAGTGACACCAGACAGGGCAGCGCAGGTGGCACAAGTACATTGAGCTTCAGAGGAGGACACAGCCACATGATCATGGTTACACTAGGTTACACTGATGCCAAATCAGCTCTAGTCTCAGGAGGACTGTAAGATCTGGAGAAGCTCTCCATGACTTGGTGAGGAGCTTTTTAACTCAATAGAAGTGGATTCCTAGTAGGGGAATCACCCTGGTGCAGACAGACCTCTGAGCACTTGAAGAAGGAGACCAGAGGAGTGTGGACAAAACATCTATGCATGGCTTCTTGCCTTGTCTTAATGGATGCTAACAGCCTCTTCCTGAACACCTTGATCCTGCCTCCTTCATCCTCTTTTCCCAGTCGCCCTGACCCTGTATCCTTCATCTTCTCATCTTAGGAAGCACCACTTCATGAGGCTGGCACTTGTTTTCCTAGAGAAGGGTCTTTTTTGCCTGCCTCTAGTCTGTCACTATCTCTGAAGAACAGTTATTTCTAGTGTCAGCATTGCACTGATGATGGCTGTTGAGCTATGCCTTTGACTTCACTGAGGTCTGAGGTGGCTGCACCACAAGCAAGACACTGCTGAGATGCTGGACGTGGGAGCAGGAAGAGGGGTTAAACACCCCTAAATGTCAGTGGTCTTAAAAATAGCCAGACTTTTCCCACTCACATTGACTCATCTGTCATAGACCGCAAATTCCTGAGACACGTCATGGGCTGTGGGGAAATCGCCTTTTTCTGTGCTGCTCCAAACAAAACATGTTTGTCTTCAGAGTGACCCTTGGTCATCCTCTGAGGAATA
Organism: Scolopax mira; assembly: GCA_004320125.1. NCBI lineage: Eukaryota > Metazoa > Chordata > Aves > Charadriiformes > Scolopacidae > Scolopax > Scolopax mira. Next base: position 9,011 of record BJBW01009463.1, on the reverse strand, counting down.
GCCCTGTCCTCACAAGCATGCAGGGGTGGTGGGGTGGGAGACAGCACTAAGAGGGATAGGGGAGATCTATCAGCATCCCAGCAGAGGTGGACTTGAAAGGAGGGTGAGCTGAGCACCCTCACATTCTTCTCATTCTCCAGTGATTTCCTGGGCTCCCTTTTGGGGTTCATCCCTACCAGTGGGGTTTTCTATACTTGCAGGTGCCCATCTCCACTGCAATAATATGTTCAGCAGAATGTAGGACCCTGTGTGTGTCCATTCCCATCAAAATGGATTTCAGTTGCCTCTGGTTTAAAATCCACCCCCTCCTCCAGCTTGCACTACTCCCCATCTCTTCTTGAGTGCCAGCACTTTAACCCCACATAGGAATGGCTCAAAGATACCTTTTCAAAGGCTTTATTAATAGTTCGACGTAAAGAGCAGAAATGCAGAAAAGACACAACCCTAATTATGTTGGAGACGCGGGAATCAGGATTCTGTCCAGCTGCCTCCAGCCATCCATCTGGGACCACAACCAAGGGCAATTCAGCCCCCCAAAGCCATCAGGAGCCCCCAGGAGCCCACACAGCCATGGAGTTGTGCTGGCCAGAGCAGGTGATGGGATAGAGGCTGCAGAAGGTGGGATGGAGCAGAGGCTCCATGTTGTGTTTAATGGTATTTAAACCAGATGCAAACAGATTTGCAAACTTTGGTGCCAGCTGACTCCATTCTACCTGCAGGAGCCCATTCTGTCCTGCTCAACCCTTCATAGCCTCCTTCCCACCAAGAGATGTCCTCTCTCCAGGACCCAGATTCTCATGGTCCTAATGCAACCTGCCCAAAACTATGTGATTTGATGGGGCCCTCTCCCATCAAGAGAAATGTGCAGAAAGATGTGCTTACCTCTCCTGCCCTGCTAGGTCCCTCTGGTGTAGAGACACCCAACCTACAGCTGCAGCTGGGGTTAAAGGAAGGGTTGTCATTGATATTTTGGGAGCTGCTTCCTTTCCCTCCCCTCCTCCAGAATAGCTTTTTGTCTTTGGGTTTATTTTCTTTCTTTCATTAAAAAGGTTTGACCTCGACGTTTTGAATGGATTCAAACACAGCATTGAATGCCTCTTGGGATGTGGCTTTTTTGAGCAAGAGAGGGAGGAGGGAATTTCATTGTGTCCAACCTTGCAAACCTTGAGCAAGGAAAAGCATCGCCTTCTCCTGCTGCTGTAGCTCTCTGCCTGGGTCTGTTTCTCTCTGACGAGTCCTGTGTCCTCACCCAGCTCCTCCCTTAGATCAAATGATCCAGCCACCCCCACGCATGCCACTCATCCTTCGCAGAGCTGTTCAACAACAGCTCCACCAGCAAAACTCCTCTGCAGCAGCAAAAATGGGGTATCCATCTTGTGGCCAGCAAGTACCTGGACAGGACCAACACAGTCTTTTTATGAGCTGCCAGGAGTCTTCAGCTCTCTGCTGCAGCAAATACAAGTCATCACAAAATCCCAGCATGCCCCTTGCACTGCTGAGACCTCATGGTTGGGTCCAGTTTCTTGCATGTTTGGAGACCACCAGGTAAATAATGCAAATCCAGGATCTCCTTTGGTATCCACCACTGCCTGTTTTCTACCACTGCCAAGTGCTCAGAATGTATCAATCAGAGGTGATTACGGGGATAACAGGAGCCCCAGGTGATGCCAACCTGCAAACCTGACTGCAGAGATGGGCTGCATCTGCTGTGACAATGACACTTGGTCCTGGGACTCTCTGTGGAGTCCCATTTTGATTTCAGAGGAGGACAAGTGACCCACACAGATGGCAAGGTGACAGTGTTTTGCAGCTGGGGTTACTGTTGTTCAGAAGAACCAACATTGGCTACCAGGAAAAGAGCTTGTTGGTGTTCTGTCTCAAGAAAGTTATGGCATTTTCTCTGCAATTCAGCACTGACCACATCATATCTCTCTGAGAGGTTCAGGGACAACAGGGAGGAAGCGCCTTTTGATCTGATTTTGCAAAATGAAGAGCAATGAAATAACTGAGCTGCAGAAGCTTTCCCTGTCCCCAAGCTGTAGATCAGAAAATTGCTGATAACAATGGAGAAAAGATAGAAACGCTCAATAATTTCTCTTCTGGCTTTGGCAAAAGCAGGATGGTGTTCTCGTATTGCACAGGGGTATCAAAGTGCTTTCTAGTCCATTAGTAACCTAGGAAGACACTAAGTGGCACGGCCTAGGGATAAACATTTTTAAACAGCGGGCTCAGATTAATTTGCTCCCAAGGGTACACTAGAAGCAGGGGGAGGAGTGGTGTAGCCTGCTGCTCATCCTGTCTACGAAGTCCTGGGATTTCTTTCTAAGCCCAGAAGACTGGAAGGATGATAACTGCAGGGCAATATTCCAGAAAAGGGGAAAGAATAAGGAAGTATAGTGATAGGACAAGAGGTAATGGTTTTAAATTGAAAGAGGGGAGATTTATATTAGATACTAGAAAGAAATTCTTTACTGTGGGGGTGGTGAGGCACTGGAACAGGTTGCCTAGAGAAGATGTAGATGCCCCATCCTTGGAAGTGTCCAAGGCCAGGCTGGATGGGGCTTTGAGCAACCTGGTGTAATGGGAGGTGTCTCTGCCCATGGCAGGGGGGTTGGAACTCAGTGATCTTTAAGATCCCTGCCAACTCTAACCTTTCTATGATCCTGTGAAGAATTGCTGGAGTGCTGCAGCTTAGCTTGGCAGAAAGTGATGCAGGACTGGAGGAACAGAGTGTGGGAAGCTGTCAATATTAATATATGTCTCATGCAAAATAGGAATTTACAGATTCATTCAACTTCATTTGGGGCAGGTTGTATTAGATGACCAGGCAGCTTCACAGGTGGAAATATGCTCATGTGAGGTGTTTTGGTTTGGAGTGACATGGTTATTCTGGTTTAAAAATGGGTATGATTTATCATTAGAGTGTGTGATGGGGAGTGGTGAAGTAACGGATCTTGACTAGATGACAAGGGGCTGGGACAGGGATGTTTCTAATTGGGCCCTCCCAGACTCCATCCTCCCTGTACAGCTGGTGCTAAGAGAAAAAAGAACTAGGAAGAGGAGAAACTCACTGATCCTTCCCCATGTCTCCCCTGCCACAAAGCTCTTCAGGGGTGCCTTATGCCAGAGGTTGCCTTTGAATCCCCCCAATGGCTTGATGCCATCAGAGAGCACTCACTTTCCGCAACACTGACTGGTCCCTCCTTACCCAACCTAATGGCATTGTGTCCTCCATGAATTTTTGGCAGTGAATTTTTGCAAGGGTATTTTGCCTTTTTAGAAAAGCTACTTCATTTGGTTTATCTTTAACCCAGTATTTCAGTGATCTCCAGTCTCATTTTGAAGAAGAGCAGAGTGCTGCATCCATTCATCACTTCATGCTGTAAACAGGCACTTTAATCCATTCTAGGCTCTACAGTAGCTAGTATGAACATGCTTGGATTTTTGGTGCTTCTCAGGCACTCTGGGAATTAAAAATCACCATACCAGGCTATGGTTCCCCTCTTGTAACTCCTCTGCATCTCTACAAGTCACAGGAATACCTGTAAGAGGTGTTGCTGGTGTAGAAGCCATCTCAGTGCTATGATTCCCACCTCTTACATGGGACAAGCCGGTCACTACCAACCCCCAGGGAGGCAGGAATCCTCCAAGGTAATTCATGCCAATTACTGCAATCAGCTAATTAGCAAACAAGATCGATTCAAATGAAGTTACAGTGTCAACAACTATTATGCAAGCTTGCCTGTGCTGGAGTAAAGCCATCCTGGGAGGGTCTGTGAGAACTGTTGTGGTCAAAAACACCTCATGGATGGGAAACGGGAAGAGCTAAAGGGGATGTCATGCGTAGAAGTGAAGCTAAGGAAAAGATCAACGTCACTGAGACAATAAGAGAAGGTTTTGAGAATGGAAAGTGATACAGCTAATTGCTTACAAACATGAAAGCGATGAAAGAGAGGGGGGATTCCCATGTGCCAACATGGATGATGCCCAGGTTGGGATGAAAGGGAGAAGTCAGCTCTTCATCATGGAAATACCTGGTCTCCTCTGTAGGGAATCCCCCCCAAAGGAGGGGAGCAGAGGGACGATGCCAGAGCCAAGCAGCTTGGGAAAGGCTCTCTAACCATCCTCCCCGGCCACAGGCATGGTGCTAGCAGAGGACAGGAGAGAACACTCATCCCCATCCTCGACTCATACCAGAACCAGCTCTGTAATTCAAAATGATTGCTACTTTTGGAAGTCAATTGCCAGCCTGGGCTTGCTTGGGATGCAACAACCTCCTGATGGGAGAGCCAAGCTTGCTCTGTTTCTGCCTGCAAGCATCTCCTTTGGAAATACAAGCCTGAAGCTGGATGGGGCTACCAGGGTGGGATGCAGAGCTCTGGGACCAGCTCCAGCCTGGAGCCAGAGGCCAGCGTAAAGCCTGTAGATGCATTGGCTAATCCTCCACTAAGCCCGCTGCGATGGATTTAAAGGGTGTTTGTGTCGCTCGCCCCCGGGATCAAGATCCTTAGAGGATAAGTGTCCGAAGGAAATGAAGGGATTCTCGTTACCACAGCAGAGTGTGAAACAGAGACATGGCCCCTGCTGGGATGTGCCTGTGGGGGAGCTGGTGTTATCTCCTCGGAGCGAAGGGATGCCTGCTGTCATCTTGCACCAGACTTTTGGGTGGGGAGTTTTGCTGCCTGCCTCTGGAGCTGGCAGATGCCCTGGTGTTATTAAGGCAGCTAGCCCAGAGAAATGTTATCCAACAGACCAAATCTCTGCCTATCTCTAAAGCCCTGGAGGGGTGAAAAATTGCTTTTCACCCCGTGTCATGGGTGGAGAACTGAAGCAAAAGAATTTCACTCAGGTCCTGTCCTGGCCAAAGCTGGGGCTATAACTATCGGGCTGCCCTACCCATCCCCAACTTTTCTGCTCATTCACATGATGGGAACCAGCAGAGGTAAAGCCATTAACACACTTCTGCTTCTTTAAGGAGTAAGGAGTGGAGGGGAAAGACATCAACAGATTGATGGTAAAGTTCATTAAAGAAGGAACAATTAAGTTTTCCAGCTTTGAGGAATAACCTCTGGGTGGTGGTGATGGATGCTGAGAGCTGTGCAGGCTATGTGAGCTTTCACAACACGGGAAAGCTGCTCAGGGATAGCTCAGGTGACTTGTAGGACTTGTTTTTAAAATAAACAGATCCCTCTTATCACCTGAAATCCTACACCCCCCTATGTGAAGAAACGTATTTAACTAAGAAATAGCACCATTAATCACCTCTTGAGCTTGAGACTGCTCAGGCCTTGGCTCAGGGACCTCTTCCCAAAAGCCATATACCCACCTCTCACAATACTGGGCACAACCCAGCCCTGCTTGGAGCCAGGGTGGGTCCTCTGCTGCTGGCTGGGAGGCCAGTGCTACTCACTCAGCATATTGCAAGGAAAGGGAAATAATCCCTCCTTTCTTTCCCAGCTATCAGGAATGCACCACACCTGGTGGCCCCTTGGGGAATGTTTGCTGTCTTGGCAGGCGCCTGGGCTGGATTGTTTGCCCAGTGATTATTTTTTTTTTTAAATTATTATTATTAAAAGCTAATTTGGGCCCCTGAGAGCGTGAAGGGGAAGACAAAGCCTTTGGCTGGCACTGAGGAATGTCAACAGGCTGTGGGTTGGTTTGGCTGGTCCCTGCGGTGTCACACAGCCCTCCTGAGAGACAGAGCACAGGTGAGATGAGTTTGTTCAGATTCTGCTGGAAAACAGTCTGGTCGTTGCTTGTGGGGATTACCTGCCCCAAACAAGTGCAGGTCGCACATTCACTGCTCTTGCCACACACACTGCTTTTCAGGTTTTAAAATATCTCAGCATAGCACTCCCTTCAGTTCCCAGACAATATAATCCCTTGCCCTCGCTGCCCTTGGTTTGGGGGTCTGCAATACAGCCTAGCAGAGGGAAACAGAGATCTGCAAGGTTAAGGAACGTGCCAGGGGCCACACGAAATGCCAGTAACAGAGCACAAAACAGAGAACAAACTTTCCACTCAGGGACTCAACAGCACTAAACCCAGTCCTGGCTGTTGGGGACATCCTGATCCCCAAAGAGATCAATGCCTGGGGTCTGCAAATGCAACTGTAACTGCATCCCAGCTCAGAAAACCACTGGGAGGGAGGAGAGTGCAGCAGCCAGGGGAAAGAGCACAGCAGCCCACAGATCAGAGGAAAGAGGAGAGTAAACTCCTGCTGCGCAATGGCTGGCTGGGGACCAGCTGAGCAGCAGTGATTTATTATTTGCATTACAGGAGAAGCTGGAAGCTGTGGAGAACATCAGGGTCTCCCTGAGACTAGCACGAGAACCATGCTTTATGGGCTGTATTCAGCTTGCTCCTGGAGAAGGGTATTTATGCCCTTCCTGAGCTGAAACTGGGTGGGGTTGTGGCTTCTCATAGAAGCCTTTTGAGAAATTTATTTATTTGAGGAGGGAGAAATTTGAGCCAGGAACAGGTTCTGGTCTTTCCCAGAGTCCCTCTACCCTGGGCAGACAGAGTGGGACCATGAGCCTGAATGAGAGCCATGGGAGCTGAGTAGCTGCTGCAAGGGGCATGCCCACCTCAGCCCAGCATCGTGGATAGCTTTTGGGATGTTTTATCCTCTTGTATCTGTCCCAACCTCTCTGTGCCACCCTGAGTAGCCAGCCTAACTGCCCCCCGTTACAGGGACAGCCTTCTCTGGCTTTCCACCCAGTTGCTGAGAGCAATCACCCTGGGTGAACAACAGCAGGGCAAGGTGCATGGTCTGGCCAAAATAAACACTAACACATCCCTGTCCGTTGTCCCCTGTACTCTCTCTCTATCCCCTTGTAATTCCTTGCATGGCTGGTGGCAGAAGACCCCTCTGCAGGGAAGTGTCTGAGATGGGATGTCTGGTCCTCCCATCTCAAACATCTCAGGTGGGATGGCTTGGCTGTTACTCCAAATGCTTGTGAAGGGCAAAGCTGGGGATGTAATGAAGGCACGGTCCATGGGGAGTGGAACGAGCTTGTACTAGATCAAAATGATATAATTAGAAAGCAGGGACAAGGAGCTGAGCTCCTGTGCCTGAAAGCTGGTCTGTTTTTTCCAGTTCCAGCAGCTGGGCTAATAAAAGCTCTGACCTCCCCTTGTGCATCATCTCCAGCATGTGTCTGCAGGGCACTGCGATGGCCATGAGCTTGGCAGGGGGAGCTCTCATCCTTGAATGTTTTGAGAGATGGGGCATTTACAACCTCCCGAGGCAACATCTGCCACCATCACTTTGGACAGTCTGTCCCCCTTACCCTGGGCCCACCAAAAGTACACAGTGTCAGCCCTCCCCAAAACCACACAGCTGAGGATGCTCACCCAGTTGACTTTGTCTACCAGTTCCATGTCCCAGGTTGTCTCTCTTTCATGCTTTGGTTCAGGCAAGAACCCCAGAATGGCTCCAAAATGACAACCCTTTTGCAAAACCCTCAGGCCACTCTCTCTGGTGATGGTGGGGAGAAGACAGTGGATTTGCATGGGAATATCCCCACCAAATCCCAACCCTACATGCCAGGGCTTCCCCATGGAAAGAAGAACTAGGTGGGAGATCTCCCTTTATCTGCAAGCCCACCTTGTCTCCTCTGGAAGCACTTACTCCCTTAATAACCCCCCAAAACTTGCTAACTGGCCTCACAAAAAGGATTTAGCGTGACCAGAAAACAGGAAAACCCTGGCCATCTGCAGAGCGCAGACCATGCCCTGGCAGGCCAGGGCAAGCAATGTTCTTGACGGATTTATGGGGCATAGCCACCTGGTTTGGAGGGGAAGAGGTCCAATGTGCCCAGCTGCTTGGCCCTTTGGCTGGAGGGAAGGAAACATGGAGAACTATTGAGTGATATAGGGTCTACAAGGTATCTCAAAAATCTGAGCCTATAGAGAAGAGCGGTCCTATAGATATATGAGAGGCACGTGATGCAGGATGAAAACCAAGCAAGTGCACTGGGCTTGCTGTCACCTCCCCTGCAAAATAAACACCTGCATCCCATCCTCCTTCATGACTGGTCCCTGGCAGACACGGATCTGGCAGTCCTTGCTCCATTTGCAGAGCTTCCCGGCAGGGAACCAATTTCCCGCAGGATTCACTAGGTGCTGGACACACAGTCAGAAATTGCTTGTCCCATTTTTTGTTTTTTCCTGGCTTGGATCATTATTATTATTATTACTGGTGCTGGGATTCCAGAAGAAAACATGTCTTTGGGCCACATACCAAGGGATTTGGTTAATTTGTCACCCGCAGATGCACATATATTTATTTAAAAGTGCCTCTTGTTATGTTACTTGGCAACTTCTGAGCCCGTGTATTTCTACAGCTGATAAATATTTGTGAGGTTGGTTGTGTGAAGAGCGGCATGTGTTAATAACATGATCATCTTTCTTCTGAGCTTCCTATGAAGAGAATGGGCTCTTTTACATCTGTCTAAATCTGGAGCATCTTGCTAGCCCGTGATGAGGATTTGACCCAAAAGAAAGGGAGGGTTGCTTGTCTCCATACTGGTGTGAGGATGAGGCATGCGAGTTCATTTTGCATGAATAAATGCAGTGGTTTAGACTTTAGAAGCACCCACTGGGATCAGAAGAGGACTGAAAGGCTGGAGGTGGCTGTTGGGTGGGCGGTGGGAGCAGGGAGGATGCCACAGGATGTTGAAGGGCACACAGAGGCTCAGAAAGCAACCAGAAAAAAATCATGGAGCAAAAGGGAAAGCTCAGATCATCAAATAAATCCTGTAACTACCAACTGCCAAGACTTTATCAGATGTCTGAGATAGCCCAGCCTGCTGTAGGTGTAGCCATCCCATACCCTTTTGCGCAAAAGAACTGCTCATGGTCTACATGCTCCAGTGAGGCTTCAGCTGCTGGAGTCACATTATCCCACGACCCCTCCTACTTTCAGCCAAAGGAAACCCCAAAACATTTCCATCCCCTGTGACCAGTCCTAAACACAATGCATGGATGTTAGCCATGGCAGCAGTCAA
>BJBW01009462.1:0-13162 GCA_004320125.1 Scolopax mira | reverse complement strand
CCCAGTCTGTGCTGATGGCGAGGATTGTTCCGTCCCAGGAGCATAACCTTGCACTTGCTCCCATTGAACTTCATGTGATTTACATAACATCTGAAATGTTATGACAAACACAAGGTTCATCTTACTGTTCTGGGCACAAGAAAACCTAAAACTTCAGTGATGCATCCCAAAATATCATGGCAGCCTATCAGGACAACTGCCTCTAATACCTGGGTTTTGGGCGCTCATGTGACTCACAGCAGAGAATAATAACTGTCCCCACTTCTGACTGAAAGCTGTGATAAGGAAGCTGATGAGAAATAGTGGTCAATGTTCCAGGGAATATAATTTTTAATAGTTTCCCTGTGGGGACCTGAGAGCTTCTTGGGAGGTGAGGGCACATGTGCAAGTAAACATAGTTGACAATATGTGGAAACGTGAGCTGTAGCAAGCAGAGATATTTTTGCCTCATTTTGGCACCCCCTTAACACCGCTTTTCCGCTCAGGTCCCATCTGCCTTTTCATAGCAATGCCCAGCATTGAGGATCATGGAATGATGTAAAGAGAGACATTACTAAATGGTGTTGACCAGAGCGTGGTCAAAGAGGGAGGAATAGCTTATATGTAATATATAGGAGAGCTTGGTGAGATGAGGAATGGGGGAAGGCACTAAAACAGCAGAGAAAATGAGCTTAGAAGAGTAAATATGAGGAATGTGTCTAACGTTTAAATCAGTATTTTATTTATCTCCTGTTCATTCAGTTGCAACTGCTGAAACTACCACCCTTTCAATGGTAACTGCTGATGAGAGGATGAGGTAAAGGTCCCAGTTACGGTTTTGCTGAACAGTGTGCACTAGTTTAACACAGCTTGGAAAAACCTACCAGCAGGGATGGAATCTGCAGTCCTGTGGAGCACTTTTATTCATGCAGTGTTGCTTTGTTACTGGTGGGGAAAATAAAAAAAATATTAGCCGGAATTGGAACGACTAGTTTCTGATGCAGACAAAATACCAAGACATCAGTAATTCTTCCCTTTTAAAAACAAACCTGTTACGCTTCTTTGATCAGTGACTAGTTAGAACAGTATTGCATGTCTGTGGATCTTCTGATAAACAATCTTGTGTGCCAATATTAGAGTCCTCTGGTATGCACATTAAATTTAAATTAGTGTATTAAATGTGTTAAACTACATGCAACTGTCAGCTAATCTGACACTTATCTCACGTACCCGATATACTGCCACCCACGTCTTCAGCAGAATCCCAGTTGTGTTACACTGTTAGTATCAAGAATAAATGTATTTTATACAATGCATTATAAAAATTCTTACAGCTACATACATATAACTGGAGCCAAGTATACTACAGATGAAAGATGTCTTTCAGGATGATCAAATGAGACTAAGTGGAATTCTGATGTGGATCAACACTTTCTGCCTATGTCTGAGACTGCACATGCCAGTCTCAGAGTACAAATTACTTGGTAGGAAGGCACATAGCTATAGAAAACTCCTCTTTTGTAGACCTGACTTAACAGCAGGTAATCTAAAGAGTTTCTTGGATACACCAAAGAGAGATCATTTATGCAACTATACTTGCAAAATTATATAGTTTAATTAATGGAAATGTGAGTAGAACCATCACTTTGAGTGCCAAGAAGTTCTTCATAGTATAAATATATATGAGAATACCAGCTGAATATAGATCTTTCTGTAAACTTAAGGACAGCATCTTTTCAGGATTTCTCTGTCCCCTTTGAGTTGTCTTGTTAGGTAGAAATTCAGTGGCACTACATCAATGAAGGAAAATGTTTCCTACCATGTATAAGCAAGACAGTCTTTTAAAAGAGGTACTGTTTTCAGTAATACTCTTCTACCACTCATGAGAAACTCAGGGAAAGCAATGGCAGCAAAGACCTGCTGTTATGGGGACAAAGAAGGAAAGGTATGATACTTACAGTGAGATTCATAGAATCAAAATATCATAGAATGGTTAGAGTTGGAAGGGATCTTAAAGATCACCTAGTTCCAACCCCCCTGCCATGGGCCTGAATCAATTTTAAAAGCTGATCTTACAACTGAGAATACATCTAGCATATAGCAGATCAACCATTTCAGTTATTTTGGATACAAACTAAGGAGGTTTAGGGAAGGTCACTGTAGTGACAGCCCAGGAAAACAGGAGAAAGCAGCTGCCTTTTGTAGGTCAGATGGGAAGGATGGTACTTTTCCTCAAAAGTGCCCTTACCTCCCAATCTCTGCATGTTTCTGCATCTGGAGAATTACTGGTGGATGTAATACTGGTAAGAATACGAATGTCTCTTTACCAATACTGTCTGTGTAACATTGTTTTACCATCATTTATAGGTTAGAGGACATGGCACATTCGTGTGGAAAATTCAACTATTAATATATTAAATCAAAACCCATAATTTACCATAGCCTAAATGAAAAGGCCATCTAAGTTTTCCAGACATTTTTCCTCCAGTAGCACAGGAATCTGAATCAAAACTGTTGAATGTGTAGTGGGAAGACATGTTCACTGGGATGGTGCCAGTAGATACTTTCAACTTGTCTCTGTTGTCAACCATAGCACAGACTCTCCATGCACAAATTTTGGGTAGTCCCATCCAAAGAAACAAAAAGAACATTAGGAGAATAGAGGACTGCTGAAAAGGCTTTGAAGAAATGGCACAGCTCTTCTCTCTTTCTCTCTCTGTTCCCAAAGGGACCTTGGTAACACATCCCTCCTCAGATTTTTCTGATGAACTCACTTGCAGTTTGAGAGCTGCTACTACAAAGGGTAAAACTACTAGTCTGTCACAGTCCTGTGTTTTATGGACAGACCAACTTACACAGTGGTCCATCTCTTCCTATGACTTTCCCCTATGCTTGAGGAATTCCTCTGAAGATGTTGGAAGTTGCAGAGGTCACTATCACAGCACCAAAGTCTCCTGTGGGTCTTGGTCATTGGGAAGCCCCAGATAAGAAAGAGGGCAACATCAATACATTTGCTTGTGAAATACCACCTCTCCATTTCATAGCAATGTAGCCATTTTTCAGACCATTCCTTCATGAATATCACATTTTCAGTGCCTCGGTTAATCATTGTTTGAGGGGGGTGGACAGCAGAGTCTTCCCAGAGCTGTGTGAAATGCATGCCATCCCTTACCTTAACACAATTAGGAGAGTTTTGCTCAGCCATGACATCATCAGGCTTTTGTGTGCTAAGAAAAAAGTTTGACTGGCCCACTCTGGACCCTCTAACTAATAAACTTCAAGATGACAAAAGAGTTAACTCAATTTCTTCATGCAGTGATCTCAAAAGTTCTATAGTGTTTTCCAAAAGACAGCAATGCGCAATACGCTGGGAAGTGAGCAATTTCAAGAGAGAGCAAAATTGATAAGAACAGGTCAAATGGTTACTGGGGCCTCCACACACTACCATTTTAATGATTGATTAGTGGGAGTATGGAGGAAGATCCAAGGACATCAAAATTTAGAAGTGATAAGGTCTCAATCAAGAGGTTCTTACGGTGTGTTTTTATGATGCCTATTGAAGTCTCTTATCTTCTTGGGTTGATTAATAATGAGAATAAACTTCTGTACACACAGAAATAATTTTTAACAACAGGTTGATTGAAAGTTTTGGGAGTTGCATGCAATGAGTTTGGTAACATCAGTTCTGTGGAGGCAGGGCTTGGATTCAGAAACCTCCCTTCCTTCAAAATAACCTCCACACATTGGGTGTCCCTAAGAGGTGAATGTCTCCACTGACAGGGAACATGAATGCTCTGTAGTTCTGGGGTTAGGGCTGTATGTGGCTGCACACCTTCCTGGTATCTCACAACAGTCTTCAGCAGAATTGCTAGATGGCGAATTTTCTACAGCACAAATCTTCCTAAGACCCAGACATGCACAAACGTAGTAAATTAGCAAAATCTTCAGACGAACTGATAACAACCACCACAAACACATGGACTGGAATGTGGGAGTGCATAGCAGAGGAAAAGAAAGTCTTGCTTTATTCCAGTTTCCTCTTTTTGAATTCATGCATCATTCCAGAAGTGTTATTCAGAGGGATATATTAAACAGGGAGAACAGGCTATTAGAGAAATAATTTATAGTCTGGGTATCTGAACACTCAATTTTTAATCATTCTTTCACTTCAAAACCCTGTTCACTTAGGATGGAGAACACATATGTGAACACACAGTTGAATGCATTCCTTCCCGGAAGAGCAAAGTACTTTACAAGTTTATTTTATTAGCAATGGTTGGGGTTATTAGTTTCTGTAATAAACCTGTTACAGATTTTGAAGACTTTGAATTCTGTTGCAGACTCATCACGTTGGCTTATAATGAGTATAAGTATGCATTCAGTGCAAGGGTTTACTCAGCACTGGGAAAAGAAATTATAGTCCTTCAAAATGAGAAGAATATATTTCTTTAAATCATCTTTAGCCCTGCTTAATGTCTTACATTGACCAATACTTTTCAGAAGGGTGGTAATAGTCCGTATTTAGAAATAAACCTTTTTAGTTGGGCCATATTTTGAGTTAGCTCTCTCTCATTTCCCTCCCACTGCACAATTTCAATAAATAAACCAAAATATTTTTTCATGGGAAGCCCTGAAGACTACTGAAAAGAAATATTTTGTTCATTCAATATCTTCCACACCAGCTGTGCTTCTTGAAAATCACAGAATCATAAAATCATTGAATGGTTTGCGCTAGAAAGAACCTTAAAAATGATCAAGTTCCAATCCCCCTGCCATGGGCAGAGACACCTCCCACCAGACCAGGTTGCTCAAAGCCCCATCCAACCTGGCCTTGAACACCTCCAGGGATGGGGCAGCCACAGCTTCTCTGGGCAACCTGTTCCAGTGTCTAAATACCCTCACAGTAAAGAATTTCTTCCTAATAACTCATCTACATCTCCCCTCTTTCAGTTTAAAACTGTTACCCCTTGTCCTACAATTCCATTCTCTGATCAAGAGATCAGATCTCCCCAGCTTTCCTGGAGCCCGTTTAGGTATTGGAAGACCTCTATAAGGTCTTCCCAGAACCTTCTCTTCTCCAGGCTGAACAAGCCAAACTCTCTCAGCATGTCTTCATAAGAAAGATGCTCCTACTCTCCTCAATACTGTGTTTAAATTTTGTCACTGAAGTCCAATCAAAGCACAATAAAATAATTTTTATCCTCTGATTCTTTACCTCACTAAGAATGTCATTGAAATCATCATAGTTTTGCAAATAGGTTCTATTTTTTCAGAAAATATTTTCAGCAGGAAGTATACAGATATTTTTCAGAAACAGTCTCAAGATTTGGTTTTTGGGATGTGTATTTGTATCAATAGAGTTCCTGGGGTGGCAAAGCTACAATTCAGCAATCTCACAGTGACAGCAGGAGACAGCAGGAGAGCCCATCCTTCCATTTTGTTCCTACAATGGTATGTTAAGCTGATATGGCTTTTACGTTCTCTCTTGCACAGATAGAAGACCTGCTATTATCACTCTCACACTTTGGGGAACATGGTGGAATTACTTTTCTAGCTATTGTGTGTAGACACAGACTATCAATTTATTGGACCTTTCTGGTTTGGTTTTTTCTGGATGCTCAGTGTACACAGGATTTTTAGCATCTACCCTTTATATATCCGAAACATGTTCAATTTAGATTTTGATTACGCCATTCCAGGCAAATATATGCTAGGAAAATTAGATTACAAAATTTCAACCAAACTAGATTTTAAAAAAAGACCTTTAGAAATAAATAAATGGATAAGATATTAATATTTTTGCTTCTGCCTTTTTTTTTATTTTGGATTTGCCAAAATTATTATGGAGTTATGCCATACTTTAATATGGCATAACTTCACAAGCAAATCTGACCACCCAGGGTGGTGCAATTTATTACAAAGATGAGTCAAAAATGTCAAACTTGAAAAGGGAAATGTAATACATAGGTTAGAGAAGTGGCCAAAATCTAAGTTATCAAATATTGAAAACTCTTTCTTACATGGTATGAGATTTATAGTAGTTGGCATTCTTCATGAATAACATCATGCATTCTCTTTACTGACTCTAGCTTGATGCCAAATATCATCACATCACAGTTTCTAGAGTCAACCATGAAGAAAAAGATGATAGAAATAAGATGAAGACACATCACAGGCGTGCCCCAATCTCATGAAATAGGACCTGTGACAGGATCTGCCATTTTCTGTTGAATACCTTTGTTGTCAGAATACCTTTATTCCTAGGGTATACTAGACAAAAGCAGGAACTCCTTTACTCATCCTTCCTGTATGTATCCTCACTAACAGCATATAGTGATCACATGATTGCAGGGAGTGAGGATCGAAACTCAGCTGTTACTTTAACTGTGACTTGATCTGAGTCTGGTTGTAGCTTTAATCTTCTCATCTGCTACTTTTTCCTTGGAAATTCTATAGAGGATCAGGCACTTAACAGCATTTTTAGGTATACCTTGTTTCCCTTTGTATATATTTGGTAGATCCCACATTAGGATTACAAATGCAGTGTGCATTCAGATCCACTATTCAGAAATTTCCATAAAACTAGTGAAATTTCAAATATTAGAATATTAGTCTTCTTGGTGGTACAGATCAGGTGGACAAGACACAACAGGCATAAACTGAAACAGGAGAAATTCAGACTGGATATCCTACAAAATTTTTCTACCACATGTAGCCATCTACCTGCTGTCAAACTTCTCAATGTGATATTTTACTTCCATTTCCCTAAGTCCCTCTGTACATAAAATAAGAATAATTATAGACCTCATTTCCTTTGGAGTTCTTAAGAGATCTGTGGATGAAGTAAATCAGGTTACACAACTACATGGAATGACAGGAAGAGACAATGCAGAAAATCATAGCTCTACTTTCTATGAAAGCCTCAAAGCATGTTTTTGGTTTTAGGCTTCTTTTCCTCATGTTTCTGCTTTTCCTTTTGGACTGTCAGAGGTATGTGATGATTTACAGTTTGTTAGAAAAGCTTTGTCTGAACTTTTGCAAGGCTTACATTTCATGGTCTTGTGCCTCTCAAGATACTGACTTGTGTAAACATAGAAGTAAAGCTGAGGTTAAAACAAGCTGAATTTGAAATTTGATACGAGACACACATATCCACTTGTACATATCCCACACAGTTTGTGTTCAACAAACTGCTAGCTCTCCAAGTTTGAGATTTGGCTTCAAATGTGGAAGCTGTCTTAACCAAATACAATTATTTGAGTTCTTTAATACACAAAGCAGTATGTAACTCTCTGGCATGTCTTACATATGACTGACTGAATGGTTTAATGGTCAATCTCCCTCTTAAATTGTGTGATTTTTGCCTATTATGGGGCAAAAATTTGGATTCTGTCTTACTGAAAGATACAGACCGTGGCAGAAAAAGGCTATGAAATATCACTAGACCTACCCTCAGAATGGGCTCAGTTGTAAAAAATTGAAACTAGATGGTATTTTGCCCATTCTTCCTCTCTTTGCAAAGGAGATGGGAAGAAGGTAAGTAAGGTAGAGACGGTCTTCAGCCCACCAGCAAAGGGAGAGTTTCCAGGGAAGCCCTACATGTTGAGGGCAATTAGGTTTTTTGGGGGGTTTGGGGGGTTTTGTGTGTGTTGGGGGGTTTTTATTTCTTTTTTTTTTTTTCTTTTTTTACCTAAAGAATCTTTAGATGAGCCATCAGTGCATATTGGCAGACCAGAGAGCCAACAGTGTCCTGGGCTGCATCACGAGAAGAGTGGCCAGCAGGTCACAGGAGGTGATTCTACCCCTCTACTCTGCATTCATGAGACTCCACCTGGTGTACTGCATACAAATTTGGAGTCCTTAACACAGGAAGGACATGGACCTGTTAGAATGGGTCCAATGGAGGGCCACGAGGATGATTAGAGGGATGGAGCACCTCTCCTATGAAGAAAGGCTGAGAGAACTGTGGTTGTTCAGCCTGGAGAAGAGAATGCTCCGGGGAGACCTATCAATATTTGAAGAGAGCCTATAGGAGGGTCAGAGAGGGACTCTTTGTCAGAAAGTGTTGTGACAGGACAAGGGGTAACAGTTTTAAATTGGCAGAGGAAAAATTTAGGTTAGATACCAGAAAGAAATTCTTTACAGTGAGGGTGGTTCAGAGCATATGGAGGAAAAGAAAGCTATCAGGAGTAGTCAACATGGATTTACCAAGTGGAAGTTATGTCAGACTAACTTGATAGCTTTCTATGATGTCATGACTGGTTAGATAGATGAGAAGAGGGCAGTGGATGTTGTCTATCTTGACGTCAGCAAGGCTTTTGACACTGTCTCCCACAGCATTCTCAGAGCTAAGCTTAGGAAGTGTGGGTTAGATGAATGGACAATTAAGTGGATTAAAAATTGGCTAAAAGATAGGACCCAGAGGGTTGTGATTAGGGGTACAGAATCCAGCTGTCTGTAACAAGTGGTATTCCCCAGGGGTCAGTATTGGGTCCAGTCCTCTTCCATATACTCATCAATGACCTGGATGAAGGGATGGAATGACACAAAACTAGGAGAGGTGGCTGACACCCTAGAAGGCTGTGCCATCATCCTGAAAGACCTGGACAGGCTGGAGAGATGGGCCAAGAGAAACCTAATCAAATTTAACAAGGGCAAGTGTAGGGTGCTGCTCCGGGGGAGAAATAACCCCCTGCATCAGGACATAGTTGGGGGCTGACCTGCTGGAGAGCAGCTCTGAGGAGAAAGACCTGGGAGTTCTGGTGGACAACAGGACGACCATGAGCCAGCAATGTGCCCTTGTGGCCAAGAAGGCCAATGGTATCCTGGGGGGCAACAAGAATAACATGGCCAGCAGATGGAGGGATGATCTCCAGAGGTCCCTTCCAACCCCATATGATTCTATGATTCTATTATTCTACGATGAGGCATTGGAACAGCTTGCCCAGGGAAGTTGTGGGTGCCCCATATCTGGATGTGTTCAAGGCCAGGCTGGATGGGGCTTTGAGCAACCTGGTGTAGTGGGAGGTGTCCCTGCCCATGGCAGGGGGGTTGGAACTCAATCATCTTTACCATCACTTCCAACACAAACAACTCTATGATTCTATAAAGAAGGTGAAATAAGAAACTGAGAGCTGGAAATACCACCACTACAGTCAATGATTTCTTCTCTGGCTGTGTTTTTAAATGTTTTTTTTTCTGTGTTGTTTTGAGTAGGTCAAAGAGTAACAAATTTCAAATGTTTCTAAGTAAGGAAGATGCAGAGGACACTCGAAATAGGAGATTTTATGCTCTGGATGGGGAAATGCTAGTATACGTTAGTTAGGGGATCTGTGAAGACTTCATCACTGATGCTCTTGAAGAGCAGCTAAACAAGGATCCATCAGGATTGACTCATCTGATGGAGAAGGGCAATGGTTTGTAGGAAGGGCCAAAGAAAGACCTTGATCTCATTTAGCTCCGCGTGTAGCTGTGCACATTTGGACAACCAAATGGGATTTCCATTTAACCTTCTTTGGGAATCCTGCTGGGTGGAATTTTTCTAGATATCTGCTTGTTAGGAGTTCTGCCATGAGCTTATAAACTGATCCATAAAATACTATGGTGTTTATTAAGCAAGTCCTTTCACGCACACACACAGATAGATATATATATATATATATATACATATATAGATATATATACACACACAGAGTTACATTAAGCTGTGCTTTAAACCAGTGTTTCTTTAAAAAATTATATATTTAAATTACCTATGACAAATAATAACATTTATAACAAGATGTGAAATGTTGCTGAGGGTGGTGTGGTGGAATGCATAGCTACACACACTAATGCGTCTTATGAGTCAAGATAAATCTTACAATGGGGAATACACAGTGAAATGTGGAGGGGGACTAAGGTTCATAGAAGCTCTCAGAATCTGCAGAAGAATACCTTAAGAAGTATCAATTTTCTAAGCAATATTTGAAATTCAGATCTCTTAGAGGTTCCTGAATTTGGGTTAGTATTGACTAAAGCCAGGCTATAGGCTTCAGACTCTTCTGAGTGTTTTCAGAATATGTAAAAATTCAGAGTGTTCAGTAGCCAGGCCTTTGTTATAGGCTATCTACACCAATCAGTCCCCTGTGCTATGTTCCGAGAAAAGAATCAGCCTTCAGACTAACACATTTTATCCTGGCAGAATTACACAGTTTTTCTCATCTTCAAAGCATGTGAATTTGATTTTCCCTGATTAGATAGGAAAGTTTCTTGAAGTTATTTAAACTCGGTACAACAATATGACACTTCCACTCCTCTCTGCCATCAAAACAGAAATGAAGATGTTAGTTTGGGGAGCAATCAGACAATCTAAATTATTCAGATCTGAAAGTTTTAAGTTAGAACAGTTTTTCAAATTCATTTGTATCTGTATTACAACAGCCTCAACCCCTGTCTGTCTAATGAAGCTCCTGCTGAAAATCTCAGCTGGAAATTCAGGGAATCAAGTCTATCCATCATCTTAAAGTCATGATTATTTCATAAGCAACATTCAGTGTTCATTCAAGTCTTTAACTCATCATTCGAGTTACTATAGTTTAACCATACAGGCATTTTTTAGAAGAACTCATGCTGAACATTACCTGATGAAGCTAAATCACATTAGCAGAACAAACAGAACAAAAGTCTGTGTCCTGACAACACAATAAGGTATTCTTAAATATTCACAAAGGATATAGGTGAAGATCTCTCATCACATGTTGGAGCACATCCAAAGCCTCTAGGAAGAATATTAATAATCCCTTCTCTTGCACTTCTGTTGGAGGAATAGCTCAATTAGTCTCAGTCTGCTGTCTTTTCCTTATCTATTATACATTTGAGTGCTTATACTTTGGTTCTGACAGTGCACACAGAAAGATATGCATTGACAAGGTAACAGTACACAGGGGAGCATATTGGTACCTTATACCAAACTTCTTGAGCTGACAAAGACCTCCATCCATTTCTGTATGTGTGTATGCTATTTGCTCTTCTGCCCTTTCCCTTTATTACTTTGCACATTGAGAACTGTCAAATGAAACTGGTTGGAAAGCACAGTCTGCCAGGGACAGCCACCCCCATCAGCTTTGTGCTGCAGGTGGAATGAAAGTAAAACTCAACACAAAGAAGGGTGAAAAGGGTTAAAGGAGTAGAGACCTGAAACAGAGAGATGGAGAGAAAGGATATTGGTAAGAAAGAAGCAATGCATGAGACTGAAGGTCCAGTGAAGAAAACAGAGGTGGGAAGAGAAAAACTGTTAAATCTGACAGGAAACACAGAGAAAGGTCACTTCTTTTTGAACTGTGTCCTGAACAATCTTATTTATTGTAATATATTTGTGGGCCTGTAAAAGAAAGGGTCATCTGTTAGCCTTTTGCCTTTTGATTTCCACTTCCACTGAGTCATGAAGGAGAGCTGCATGATTAACAATGTAGAACAGTAATTTGTGGAATATGCACGTTCCCAAACACCTTCTAGAGTTCAGTGAACAGGTCAATTAAGAACACCTATCACCCCTTAAAAGTGGGTTAATCATCTGTGGGGGATAATACTGTACATATTTCAAACTATAATTACCTAATGTGATGCTCTAACAAGGTTCATTTTCTATCATGCCATCTACCATAAATGTTTCCCATGTGATATATATAACATGATTTGACTTTTGAAAATCTTATAGACTACCATTATCTCCTAGGATACGTATTTAAAAAAGAGACTAGAACACATGTAAGAAATATCAAAAGAACGTAATTTAATGTGGCCAGATACACTCAGTTAATAAATGATGTTTTAAGTTAAAAAATAATCAGAATAGCTGTCAAAAAAGGTTTATTGAGTTCTACATTAAAATAGTGTAGAATTTCCTAGGCAGAAAAAAATGTATCTTTCATTCAGCTTGGGGAAAAAAACTAAAAAACACAAAAAACTCAACACTTCATGACTTTGTGGTTTGCAGAAATAACACTACAGAACTCCTCCCAAAGATGAGACTATTCAACTGAGGCTACAGAAAAAAATACCACCATCTGTTATCAGTATAGAGCATATAACACAACTAAGGAATTCTGTTTCTAGGCAGAAGGAAGGGTACCCTGTATTGCAATAATAAAATCACTATGCTCACTGGGAATAAATATTCTAAATATTCTGTTTGACTTATCTACTTATCTCTGGTATGAGTCATGGGAAGTGCCTTGAGTCATCTCTTGTTCCTGTTCAGAAAACACATTGCTAGGGAGTCTGAAATGCTACGGAGACTGCTTGCAGAGGGGATTGAGATTATTTGTGGGGAATTTGAGACTTCTTACATGGTCAATGTGTAGAAACACATTGGGAAGCTCTTGGCTACTCTTTGCTTAACCTGCTGTTTGACTCAAATCTTCTTCTAAAGTGTCTTAACTCTCCTTCTTCCCTGTATATTGAGCACTGGGACCTTATTCTATGGACCTTACTATCTATAAATCCCAATGTGTAGAAAATTAAATCAGGCACTGTCATGTTCAAGGGGGTGGGAAAGTGAGGGGAGAAGGATAAGAGACAATGGAGAGAAGATCTGGTTTTCATCTTTCCCATCTAATATTTTCTTATCTCACAGAGATACACTCTCGGAGATAAGACACTTTATGATCAAGAGAGACACTCAGGGAAGCCTGTACTACTCTGATAGCAACCACATAAGTACCCACTATTAATAATGAAAATTTACCTTAAAAGCACACATGAAATAGATTGTGGGAAGAAGATCACATCCCTTGTGTTGTGGGAGTAAAGGTTACAGGAAACATGGATTTGATGGGTGGACTGTTCAGTGGATAAGGAATTGGCTAGATAGTCGCATCCAGAGCATTGTACTCAATGGCTTTAAGTCCAGATGGAGAGCAGTGACAAGTGGTGTCCCTCAAGGGTCTGTGCTGGGACCAGCGCTGTTTAAGATTTTTATCAATGACATAGACAGAGGGATTGAGAGCACCATCAGCAAGTTTGCAGATGACGCCAAGCTGTGTGGTGCTGTCGATACACCTGAGGGACGGGATATCCCTCATCCAGAGGGACTTGGACAGGCTGAGAAGTGGACTCAAGTAAATCACATGAAGTTCAACGGGAGCAAGTGCAAGGTTCTGCACCTGGGACGGAACAATCCTCGCCATCAGCACAGACTGGG
>BJBW01009459.1:33899-46631 GCA_004320125.1 Scolopax mira | reverse complement strand
CAGCAAAGAATTGCTTCCTAAAATCTAATCTAAATCTCCCCTTCTTCAGTTTAAAACCACTACCCCATGTCATATCACTACATTCCCTGATCAAGAGTCCCTCCCCATCTCTCCTGGAGCCACTTCAGGTACTGGAAGGTTGGTATGATCCAGATTGTATTGCAGGAGTTGCCCTCAGGTAGGGCAGGTGGGGGATTTTGTCCATTAAAAAGATACAGTCCTATGGCTTTGGGGAATTTCTCAGTTTGCACTGAATTTGTTTAGATTTATTGACATATTTTAAAATGTCTTTTATATGCAATGACAATATGGCTCTCAATATTTTCTCATAGGGGATTGCTGAAATTGGGGATGGAGAAGACACACCGAATCATGTGCTTCTTACTTGAAACTTGTCATGTGAAATAGATGACATTTTCTTAAAGGAACAGAGGGAATGCCAAGGCTTTCATCCTCAGTAGTGGTTACTGGCGGGGGTCCAGCTCCTGTTATGCTGGTGGTGGTGTGTTTTGGATGTAGTGTAACAGAAGTACTCGTGGAGTAAGGTGTTGCTCAGGGTTTTAAAGAGCTCTTCTAGAAATGAGGAAATCAAAAAGAAACGCAAGGAGTCCGCGTTGCAGACCCAAACCCAGAGTAGTATTTGTCTGTAGTGGTGTGTTACAGTGATTGATACATTTTTTTCTGATGCAAAAAATGCAAATTCCTTTATTTTTCATGCAACAGCATTATCTATCTAAGCATCTTTCTCATCACACTTTCAGTAAAAAGCTTCTGGATGACCTGAATACTTCTGCTTTGTTTGCATCTTTTTCTGTTATCTGTGAGTGAGCAAATATCACTCAGTTTGGGGTTTTTTTTGTTGGGAATTATGGATTTCCAGAGATCATTAATAGATATTTGCAAATTTTGGGAGTGTGTGACCTACTTTGGAAAACTGAGGAAGCTCTTTACATGTTTGAATTTCAAATACTGATACTTGCAGCAAAAGTTGCGGTTCTGCAGGCGGAGCATGAGGCTTAGAAAGTGTTTGTTAATAAGTTCAGAAAGTGAAAATTTGAGAAGGGGTGAGCTTTTGCTAATAGTTCACAAACGAGAGACAGAGCTAATTTTGCCGCAGATTGTTTTGACTGCCAGACACAGGGCAGAAGTTCTTCAGAAAGAAGAGGAATGAGTCAGATTTCACATGGAACAAATAGTAAATTTGGTGCCAGGCCACAGATTTAAAGATTCCAGGGTTTGTGAGAAGCAGAAAGGAGGAATTCTGTGGTTTGGGGCAACTGGTGGCATCTTTGTGGCAGTGACAAGCGCTGGCCAAAGCCAGGGAGGGCTCAGTGGCAAGTGTTATTATGCATCTGTTGCTCATGCAAGTTATTTGGGATAAACTCTTACCTCAGAAGAGGATGTCCAGATCTGCTGTTTCTGGAGATAAATATTCTCTCCTCCCGCTGCTCTGAAACAGAGGAATACAGTAAAATGAAGTCTTGCAAAGCAGCGGCTTTCTCTGGTGTATGTGTGTGTTTTACAAATGCAAATCAAAACATAGTGAAACTATATGGAAACAGACAAGGAATATTTGGATGAGGGTGAAAACAAAAGACAGTTTCAAATTCGTTTTGAAATTTTAATTTGTACTTGGGTGAAGCAGCCACATCAGTGTGTTATCGGATGTTAAGGAAAAACAGTTCTGCTAATCAGGGGTCAACGTATTTACTCTAGGCCTGCTCTCCGGCCTTGCCTTCCCCAGAACAACTCCATTTCTTGGGCGCACTTGAACTGTGTTTTCCTCATATCAGTTTATTTGTGGTTTGAGGTTTTCCATTTCTCTCCAGTAAGGCCTCATTAACAGCCTCCTACTGTGTAAAACAGGTCTTATTTTTAAAGTTTTTCCAAAGATTTCCCCTTGTTTTTATTATGTTACTGTGTATTATCACCTTTGTCACAGTTGGCCCCATTGTCATTGTGCTGAGGAAAGCATTTCACAGAATCACAGAATGATATGGGGTTGGAAGGGACCTCTGGAGATCATCTCCTCCAACCCCCTGCCAGAGCAGTCCACCCAGAGCAGGTCCCACAGGAAGGTGTCCAGGTCGGTTTGGAATGTCTCCAGAGAAGGAGACTCCACCACCTCTCTGGGCAGCCTCTGCCAGGTCTCTGCCACCCTCACAGGAAAGAAGTTCTTCCTCATGTTGAGATGGAACTTCTTATGTTCCAGTTTGTGCCTGTTCCCTCTTGTCCTGTCCCTGGGCACCACTGAGAAAAGACTGGCCCCACCATTGGGGGCCAACTGAGACCCACCCTTGAAGTATTTATAGGTGTTGATCAGATACCCCCTCAGCCTTCTCCAGACAAAAAAGGCCCAAGTCCCTCAGCCTTTCCTTATCAGAGAAATGCTCCAGGCCCCTCATCATTATAGCCCTAAATTTGATACTAATCAATGAAGTGCATTAGAAGAAATGTCTGGTGATAGAAGCATTAAACTACTTACAGCGTTTTCACATTAAATATTTTTATTTTTTACTATTTTTTTTTCCAGTACATGCATCATGAATGAATCTGCCTCTAGTGGAAATGGTCAAGAGTTTGATGTATTTAGTGCTATGGACTGGAAGGATGGCATAGGTACTTTGCCAGGAAGTGACCTAAAGGTAAGATGTGTCCTTTATGTATATATGTATATTATTTATTTTTTTAATAAGCGAAATAAAAATGTTAAAATGCCAAAAGAATGCATTTCACGAGCTGGTGTGTAGCTATCTGCTTTTATAAATAAAACCTGGATCTGCAGCCCAGAGTTAAGAGACTGTAGCCTGGTAGCTCTTCTCTCTGTAGTTTTTTGATGCAGTTTCTGGTACTAGTGTTGACAGCCGTCGGTGTGGTGGTGTAAATTACATATACAGCACTGCCTCACTGTATAGACAGCAGTCAAGGGCACAAAATCCAAAAGAAATCTCAAAAGTTAAGGCTGAAAATTCAGTCCACTTTGAGTATTATGTCACTGTCTCACTAAGAAGCTTTGCGCCGTCACTGACTCTTATGGTCTCGTATTCTTAGTTAATTTCTAAAAATAGTTTATTTTTGCTTAGCTTTTGTCAGGTGAGCGCCTAGAAAAATGAAAAAAGGGAGTGCTTCTGAGCTTATTATCGTTTAGAAATTTGAATTATATTGGAATTGTACTTTTAATTACATTTTTCACACTGGTTGTAGTTAAAGAAGTAAATGATAACAATTTTATTTTGTTCTCAAAATATTTTATGTATTTTATCTGATAATTTTTACTGTGTCCTCAGAAGATGTCCTCTGCTGTGTTAGATAAAATACAGTTTCTATATTGCACTTATTTCCTGTTAATTATAGCTAATATTTTTGTATAATTCTGTTTAGACTAGCATTGATGAGGTTTTCTCAGAGTTTATTTTTTGAATGTAGCCTCACAAATTAATTAGAGAACACGTATTTTTTAAAAGAACTTCATATCCCATATGTGTGTTGCAGTTTCTGTTGCTGAAGTAAAGGGTCAAACATTGTTTGAAATTTGGGGTGTAGATGTTATGGGTATGGATTTGTGGTATTTCAGGATTTTTTTTGTGGTGTTTTTTTTTTTTAATCAGAGTCACAGAATATGACTCACAGAATAACTTTCTTTGAAAAGGACCTTAGGAGACCATCCCTGACCATCCCAGGCCTCAGGCTGACATGATCCAGGTTGCTCAGGGACATGTGCAATAGATATTTGGTTCTCTCCAGGGTTAGAGAAACGACCATCTCTTTGAGCAACCTGTTCCAGCGTTGGCCACCCTCAACAGTGATTTTTTGCCTTTTACTGATACTCAGTTGGAATTTCCCATTTTGCAGCTTGTGCTTGTTGCCTCTTGTCCAGAACCTGGCTCCATCCCCTCTGTATCGTCCCAATAACTACTGGAAGACAGTAGTGAAACCTCTTCTCTTCTTAGGCTGAACAAGTTCTCTCAGCTTCTCCTTGCATCTTGTGGTCATCTGCTACAGCCCCTACTTGTTTCTGGGGGACATCTGTTGGACTTGCTGCACCGTGTCATTGTCTCTTTCTTGTGATGGACACCCTAGTCTGTGTATGGGCTCGTCAGTATTTTAAGGAGGGGAACAGTCAGTTCCCTCAACCCGCTGGTTGCCCTCTTGCTGAAGCAGCCCCTGGATGCCTGTGGCCACCTTTCCTGGCTTGCATTCTTCTCATAGGTCTTCTTTCAGATGTCAGTCCCCGGGCTCTACTGGTATAACTGGGTTCCATCCCAGGTGCAGGGCGATGCTTTTGTAGCGCTTCATGAGATCTTCTTAGCCTGTTTTTTCAGCTTGTTGAGGTCTTTCTGATTAGCAGAAAGAAACCCTCCCTTCAGTTTATCAGCCGCTCCTTCAGTTTATTATCCGCCAATTTGGTGATTTGCTTTTCAGCCTATGTACATATAGGAGCCTTTCTTGTTGCCTTTAGTTTGTTCCCCAGGTGAGCTTTGGGTTTCCAAATACCATCATTGTACACTACAGCAATATCACTATATACGTTCCCTGAGTAATGTTTCCCCAGTTTCGACTTCCGTGAACCTCCTTTTCCATCTGAGAGAAGTCAGGAGTCCCTAGTTCTTTCATGTTGGCCTCCATCCACGTCTGCTTGACTGCTAGCATGTTGGAATGCATCCTTCTCCTGGTGTGAGGTCCCTGGAGAGACATCCAGATCCCCTGGGCCCATTTACCCTGTGAGATCCTGCCAAGCAGGTCTGTGAACAAGCCAAAATCTGCCTCTCCTGAAGTCTAGGGCTGCTGTTTTCAGTATTTGCTTTGCTCCCTTTTGGGATTTCAGACTACACCATCTCATGGCCACTGCCCCCCAGGCTGTCATCAGCCTCCACATCCCTGACAAGTTCTGTAGGTTTTTTTTTAAAGTTTAGGCTTTAAAAAAATCCATTTTATTTTAATAGGCAACAGCGTGTGAAAGGCCTGAAATACTGAATTTCAGAATTTCAGTACAGAATACAGCAATGTTTGAGGAATGCAAAAGGGAACAGTGCAGGAAAATACAATCATATAAATCGCTGGTGCATGCTTTGCTCAGTTCTGGTTACCTTATGTCAAAAGAAACAAAGCAAAGGTTTGGTTAATTAGTAAAGGAATTAATTAGTAGAGGCATGGGAAAGCTTCCCTACAAAGCGAGGGGAGGGACTGGGAGGTGTAGCTGAGGGTAACTTAAAGAAATCGTGTAAGAAAGAAGATTCATAACTGTGTCTTGTTCAGGAAAGCATGAGCTTCATTTGAAGTTTGCTCTTCTGGGTTTATTTGTTTTTACTTTTTATTTTTATTTGTAAACAATTGGGTGTTTGATTTCTGGACAGAGATTCTTTGGTCCAGGCATTAGGGAAAACGCAGTCAGAGGTGTGATGGAATAATAAAAGATAGAGAGAGAATTGGCCAGGCAGCTTGTTCTGGTCTTTTTTTTTTAAAAAAAAAACAAATGCAAGGGATTATTGGATGGAATCGAAACAGAGCCATTCTGACACTGACTGAAGGAAAAATATTTTTCTAACAATGCAGAATCAGCCTGAGGAACTCACTGGACCGGGGAGCATCAAGACTTGGTGAAAGACCAGGCCTTTATATAGATCCCAAAATAATTTGAGGTCTTAAAATAGTAAGGATTTTTAAGCTTTCGAGATAATTGTATCAACTCATTTTTTCAGGGTGGCTTCTAAATGCTGATGGTCGAAAGGGTGATTAATCCCTTGAAACTGTAAATGTGATTGTGGAAGATACGTTCTGCTCTTTGTGGAATTCTCAGAAAAAGGTTAATGCAGATCGTTTACCTGAACCGTCCTGAGAGCTGACTATCTCAATACTGTGTCCTGATCAGAAAGAAAATGCCTTTTCAGGGCAGTTACTTCTTGTAAGCTCATGTGTGTTTTAAAAAAATTATAATAGATTGTTCCACTAAAGATACCAAACAATTGCTATATATTTACCTTGACATGAAATTGAAAAATCTGGTGAAAATGGTGTAATGGCAAGATGCACAAATCCAAAGATTCTGGTTTTGCAGGTTGATAATTGATTAGAGTGCTTCTTTTTTTTTTAAATGATAAATAATAAGTAAAAGCTGAACTAATCACTGCAGGCAATGTGTTACTTGCATTCTCACATTTAGTCTTTTGTCTCCATAAAAAGTTGGGGAAAATTGTCTTTGAACACTCATTTTGGTAAACTGTATTGTATGAGCGTGCTTTGAGTTAAATGTTACCCAAATGTTGAAATTCTGCTTTTTAATACAGAAGTTTTGGGGAGTTACCTACTTGAAGTCCTTTTTTTTTTAGGCCTGTAAGTCATATGGCACTTGCTTTTCTTTATGATGCAGTTTCATGCTTATTTTTACATTTCTTAAGAAACCTCTTGTGTGCTGTATTAATATCCAGCCTCCTCAGATCATCAGGCAAGAATATCTGAGCAACTGGTTGTGGTTTTTTTTGAAGAACCACTTCATTTTTGTGACTCTAAGTTCCTCTATGAATGAAAGCTGGAAAAAATGCTATTTGTAAGTGGCATAAAATGCTTGACGCTCCTTTGAGCGGTGTTAATTGTTGGATTTTCATCACCCGACAAAAGACTGTGGAAATACATTCTCATACAGATTTTGTTAATGCTGTTTAGCAGAACCAGTCATAAAACAGTTAATTCTTCTTGAGTGCTGCTTTGAACACTGCTGTGTGACAGATAAATAGTGAGGGGTTGCAGAAAACGTTGGAATTCCAAATTATACAGGGGATAGGGAGAATTAAAAATGGTACGCTGTGATGCACTGAAGACTGAGAACAAAAATTTTAGCATTGTATATTAGTTCTTTCAAGATGTTTAAATAAAACGGAAAACTTGAATTCCAGTAGAGTTTAAAATATTTTACAAATTACAGAGTGCCTTCATGTGGCAGGCTAAGTAATGTATGCTCATCTGAAAAACATCATTGCTTACCAGTTACTCTGCATGGTGTGAATATAAATGTGAAATACTCTTCTTTTTTTCCTATTCTTTTTTTTTTTTTTTTTTAAATCTCTGTGCCGAGTGCAGGCAGTAACACCATCACTTCAAGATTTAAATGTACTCATTAAATTGGAAAAGCTGTAATAATTTACAGTCACTTCCTGCTGCAGTGACAGACGTTTATGAAGTACTTCGTAAGGAGTTTTCTGGTGCTGGTGTTTGGGAAGTGAGCTGTTACATACTGCACGGGCACAATTTTGGTCATTATTTCCAGCTTGCAAATTGTGCTTGAGTGGAAAAAAAAAAAGACCAAGCCCAAACAAATAAATTTGATGATGAAGAAATTAAGCTGTAAGTAAATCTAGGCAGTTGATACTGTGGGTATAACAGTGGACTGTGAGTGGTGGGATAGCGGTCAGGGGTGCTGTAGGAAGGTGATGGTGATTCCCAGGCCTGTGTTTCGGGATGCACAGGAGCAGCAACTCAAGGCAGTAAAGTGCATCCTTCCCCCTGCCCGTTCTGGAATTGCAGTCAGGCTTGCTCCAGATAATTAACATTTTGTTTGGTTTTTTCCTTCTCACCTGATTCTGTATCAGGAATACCGGTGGTGTCTCAGGCAGTCACTAACTACGGTGATTTTTTTTATTTTTTTTTTTTTTTAAGTGCAAAGCTATTTCTGTCCTCCTGCAGTGGCATGTGCTGCACTGGATCTGGGGAGGCATCTCCCTCTCTGGGGACAGTCCCTGAGAGTGTCCAAGGGAAACATCAACTACCAGGAACCATCTAAATCACGGCCTCCACCGGGGAGGTGCTATTCCAGAGGGAAGGTAGATTTCCTTCAGGGAAGCTGGTCCAGGTCAGTGCAGGGAGGAGAAAACAAGGCACAACAGACCTTGTCCCACTCCGTGTGAGCCCCAGCAGGTGGGTTTAGTGGCCTGGTATTTTCCACATGGAAGTAACTTTCTTCTGTTGTAATGGAATGGTATGAATTAGCTGACTCTGTGCTTCATCGCTGTTGATTTCTGGCTTAAAACTTTCCCTTGTCTTAAAATCGTTTTGTTTTATTAAAAAAAAAAAAAAAAGAGAGAAAAAGAAGACCAAAAAGGAAATTTAACTGTTAAAATTGCTAAAACTTCAAAGTCAAGAAATGCCAGAATTAAGTTTGCTTCTGGATCTTTAATTGGCCTTCCTTATGTGTATCATGGTAGAGTCTTCACTTAAATAATTGCATGCTGTTTTACCCCAAAATGTACCAGATTGTTTGCTGTAGGTGCTGTTAGACTTGTCAATAACTGGGCAAAGGATTTCAGGAAGGAGAAAGGAATAGTTTTGTGATTAGTGCAGGTAAAATCCCACACAGGAAAGCTTAGTGCTTGCTTCTGCCACAGCCTTCCTGTGCGGTGCCGAACAGCTCGCTGGAACCAGACTTTGGCAAGTAGCCATTCTTTTCTTTTTTATATATATATATATATATATATATTTGTTTGTCACTTGCTTGGGTTCCCCATGAGGTATTAGCCTTTGGTATTTAGAAATATGCCGGCTGAAATAATTGGGAGCCAGGGTTGCTTTGTAGGTCAACTTCTGGATCAATAAGCGTCGTCTTGGCAGGCCTTGGCTTCTGGCTCTGCCGCTGATTTATGTGTCACCTTAAGAAAGTCTGTTCAGCTGCAGTTTCCTACTCAAGTGGAGATAATAAGGCAGAGTGAGTTTGCTGTGGAGAGAAATCATTGAGCAGCCGTCTGGGACTACGATAATTCCCGAGCGCTCGGGGTGGAAGGGGGGATTGGAAGAGCCTGAGGAGTGGCTAAGAATAAAGTAGATAAACATTACTGCAGACAAGACTGAAGTATCAGCGTTTTGCTGGGGAAATGTCAGTCTCTCTTGCTAAAGCTATATTTTTTTTCTGGTGGTACCTAAGTTTTCAGTTCAGAAGCGATGAGAGAACGTTCCTATTCTTTTATTATGATTTTGTTTCGGAAGGTTGTAATTTGATAGTAATCCTTTCCTGCTTGTGCTTGCCCAGATGGGGAAAAAACCCAGCCCTTTCCTTTTGGATGCAAATTGTCTTCTCTTCTTCGTTAATTCAGGATTAGCCTATGGCAGTGTTACTGATGCATCATTGAAATCAATCGAAGGTTGCTTGCGGTGCTTGACTTCCTTGCTGACAGCATCATTCCAGTGACAGAGGGTCTGACCCTGCCCCTTGGTCGTGGTGTGGAATTTAATGTTGGCTGATTATGATTTAGGGAGCCTTAAATAGCCTGGAATCCTATTTAAGTTGTCTCTTGCTGTAGCTGCCAGAGCAGGAGCGTGCAGGCAGGGTCCCTTCTCAGCATTAAAGAAGGGGAACAGCCAGGTGTAGGGACATATTCCTCTTCCACATCCCTGAAAGAGCCAACATTCTGTGCCCAGGCAAGCATTGGGGGTCATGTACCTAACTGAGAGCTTTGAAATAAGCTGGGAGCAGAAGGGTAAAGAGCTAAGAAAGAGATATTTCTATTTTCTTTTGTAAGTGGCTGAGAACAGAGGTTTTGTTTCAGGAATTACTTTGCGCTGCACGGTAACAGTAATTGCTAGAGAGCCTAAAGCTTTTTTAGATATTTGCTCTTTGTTATTTCAGCGTTGATTATTTTCTTTTTTTTTAAAAAGAAAATAAACAGTCATTCTACTTTCCAACCGTGTAAATAAGATTGGCTTTACTGCTTGAAGAAAGAGTATAAAAATACACACCAGCTGCCTCATTTTCTGAATGCTGTCCGGCCCCTGCCTGGGGCAGGGGTTCTGTGGAAAAAATAGTATGTGATCGTGCATGTAAAGCCTGTGTCTCACACACACAGGAGAGGAGAATGGCTGAATGGGCAAGTTCTGGCATTTACTAACTTATTCAACTTAAATAATATGTAAGCAGTGGTTTAGCATGTAGCAGGATGTGGTTGGACAGTAGAGTGTCTCGAGGTGCTTCCTTTGCTTTAAAGGGAGGGGGAGCTGTAAGGTGCCAGAAAGGCTCTGATTTGTCTGAAATCCCTGCGATTAAAGTGAAGAAGGATGATAACTGTTCGCTGAGCAGAGATCTGAGTGTAGTCCTTTGGCTTTTATCCCTGGAGTCCTAAGGCATGGGCCCTCTTGGCAGACTGCTGTGTAGCTGTATTACTTCAGTTTGGTTATGTCGTAGGCACGAAGAACGTTTGCTCCGGTTATTTTTGCTTTGGATCATAGAAATTTTCCAGGTTTATTCTGAGCTGGTCCCCGGTCAGTGTTGTGTGGTCAAGGTAAGTTTTACTCCTGACGTTACTGTCAGAATGCAGCAACAGTTGCATTTATTGCTATGAACTCTTTGTCCTCACCTTGCCCAGTAGATGGTAGTGTTGGCTGTTTTTTCTAATTTATTTTAAAGCCGTGCATTAAGACATGTAGGGCTTTTTTCTTCTTGTTTTGTCCTTTGCGCTTCGATTGTTTCTCCTTTTTCTTCCTTTTTATTTCTGCCTGCCCTCCCAAATAATACTTTTACCTTGTAGAAAACCATAGTGGCCTTTATTCTGATTTGATTTCTATTGGAACTGATGAGATCTTGTTCATTCTTAAAAGGGCACGAGTAACGGCAGACGGAGAGAGGCTGATCTTTGTTGCTCTGAATTAGACACACGCGACAGCAGGGACTTAGTCTGAAACTCGATTGTGTCTATTTCTTCCCAGTAGAAGAGCAAATGGGTATAAACTGACTGTGAATAGATGCAAATGGAGAGTTAGAAGGCGGCTTTTTTGGGAAGGAAATTCAGGAACGGGCTTTCAGTAGAGGCACTGGTAACAGAAAATCTGGCTGCTTCTCCATTGCAGCTGAAACATTTATAAAATACTTGCGTAATACTATTGCTTGCAATAAAAAAAGGCTTCATCTCAGTGACTTATGATACTTGGTCCAGTCTTGTGTAAATTTCAATGCAATTTAATTTAAAAAAAAATCATTGATAACAATTTTGATCCCTGTTGAAAAACTTAGCATGTGGACAAACAGAAATGGTTCAGAAAGTATTTATAATGTTGGATCATTATTTATTTAAACCTTGGCTTCCCTTAATGTGTTCTTTATTTCTTGAATGAATATGAAAATGGTCCTGGGCATTAAATTAGCAATCATATAAACTGAAGTTCTGGTATATCAGGGCATCGTTTCCTGAGAATGTGAAAAAGTATCTGAGCTCTGAGGGGAAGGAATCTCCAGTGATGTTTAGATGGAAGTTGCTGTTTAGGTCCCTTTTGATCCCTGTGGAAACTGCTAAACAAGGCAGCTAAGTAAGTTCTGTGTTGTGTATTTATCCATTAATAGTTGGACTCCTCCTGCCAACTCAGTTTATCACACATATGTGCTAAAAGAATGGCAGTGTCTTGAAAATGTGTATTTTTGCCATTGTTGCTTACCTGCACGTGAAACTTCAAAATTTAAATTTTCTATCTAAATGTTATATTTATATTCTCTTTACCCTGCTGTGGGTCTGCTTATGAAAGCTGCTGAGGTTTCTTTCTCTTCTTTTTTGCCTCCTGATCTTTTGAGACGAGTGGCTTCTCTGGGTGGGATAGAGGGTTGTCTTCTTAAGAGGTGACTTAAAAACTGCAGAGCACAGATTGGCAAAAGTCAAGTGGATTAAATTCACACCCAACAAGCTTTATGATTTATTCTCTTTCAAACATTGAAGTGACAAAAATCAGGTGTCTTTGTGAGATTATTTTAAAAGTACTTGATAGTGGCCTGACTTTGTTTCCATCAGTGGGAATTTTAGTGTCTGCGCTAATGAAGACAAGTTTAAGGAAAATTGCTTCATCCAGTGCAAATATATATATTTACTTAAGGAGTTTAGTGACTTAGTAACAATATTTTACTTCGGAAGGCTATTGGTCTGTCCTCAGAAGGTGGCTCAATGGCACCATTTCCTTCTCTGTATCACCAGCATGTTGGGACACCTAGGGAAATGTATGGGGGGGGGGCTGCTCTGGCTTATATTAAACACCACAAAGTAGAGAAATATTATGACTGAACCCTTTCCTTTGTTTTTTTGTTGTCGCCTACATTCTGGGTAGAAGAGGCTTCGGTAAGTGTTGAATATTTTCATGGACACATAAGTGGCCATTAGTCTAGGTCCCTTTTTGTCGTGCATCCAGCAGCAGACGCTAGTTGGCACGTTGCTCTGCCAGTGTTTGTTCTCCATGGCTGGTGCCAGCTCAGCGTGGCCTGGCTTCTGGAGAATTCCATCCTTCAGGGTTCATCTCTTCTCTGCTGTGAGCAGCCTCTGGTGAAAGGGTAGCTGAGCCCAGCCTTCCCTGCAGGCATCCATCTTTCCTCGCTTGAGGCCTCTCAGTGGGCCCTCTGAAGGCAGAACAGCCATTGGGTCGCTGAGGGTGATGTCCTGCGCTACTACAGCAGGCCCCAATGGTATAGTGTCAGGGCTGAACATCAGTCAGATCATGCAGGAATATCTCAGGTATTAATTGGGATCTACCTTCAGAAATACCTTCAGTGTACGGATGTTCTGGCTGATTGACCAGCTGAGGGAGTTGGGAGAGGTTCAGCCTGGAGAAAAGAAGGTGCCCTAAAGGGGCTCCAGAAGAGACGCTGAGAGTCCAGAGGGGGTCTCTTTGTGAGGGAGGGCAGCCATAGGATGAGGGGTAACGGTTTTAATCTGAAAGAGGGGACATTTAGATTTAGAATTTAGGAAGAACTTCTTTGGTGTGAGGGTGGTGAGAGCCTGG
>BJBW01009459.1:0-33870 GCA_004320125.1 Scolopax mira | reverse complement strand
CAACCAGGTCTGGTGGGAGGTGTCCCTGCCCAGGGCAGGAGGCTGGAACTGGATGGTCTTTAAGGTCCTGTCCACCCTGAACCATGCTATGATGTTGTATGAGAATGCAGGAGAGGGTTTCCAGAAGCTGGTTGGGAATGTCCCTGTGACCCATGAGTTGATGGGCACTGCTGCAGAGTTAGAGCCCTGGGAAGCAAGGAGACAATTCCCTCTGGCATCCACCTGCTGCAGTGACAGCAAAGCACCAGCAGCAAAAATGAGCTTAACCAAAGCAGGAGCCTAAGTCAGCTGAAAGACATGGGAATCCTCTTCTGAGTGGTAACTCCACTGCTTTTCCTTGGGTTGAACTGCGTGTCTGTCCACAAATTGGAGTTACGTCCACCACACTGGAGTGAGATGTTTGTGGATTTGTCCACACTTGGGTTATCTATTGTGAGTGTAACTGATCACAAGTAAAAATCTTGGCTCCAGAAGACATAAAACTGTGTGAAGTCTTCCTCTTCTTCCTCTCCCTCCCCAGAACTGCTTGCATTCCGTAGGACCTGGAGGCTCTTCAGAAATGCTGAGGGTGGAAGGACTGTGTTAGTGAAAGCACACTGTTCTGGTATGCACATCGTGGGGCTCAGCTTTGTTTTCAGTCAGAACGGCTTATTTTCAGTACTGTACCACAGCAGCGTCCAAAGAGAGTGGGAGTCATTCATCCTGCAGCCTCTGGAGGCACAGAGAAGGTCAGCCGCAATTTTTCCCCATCTCATTTTCCCAAGGTGAAGCTGCCTGACCAGAGCAAGAGAAATAGTCTTTGTTCTCCTGCCCCAAAGGCCTGTTCTCGCGGGTGGATGCTGGGGAGCTTTGAAAGACTCTCTCAGGCACAATTTTTCCTGTTGAAGTCTGGGAACACCTCACTGCTGGAGACCTGTCCTCTGTGGCAGAGCTCGGAGAGTGAGACCCCTTCGCCCTTTAGATGGACAAAATGCAGCCTTCAGTTTCACCCACATAAGCAGTCGGGCCTGCAAACCAAGTAGAGTGGGAAGCTGAAGTTTGTTTTCATCTGGTAGTGCTGTAATCATTACGGCATTTGGAAGATGTGTTTCTGCTGGCAGCAGGATGGATGGAACTCCCGGTGCTCCCGTGTAAGCACAGCGTGTGGGGTATTGTTGAGCCTTGCTTCTGGCTGACAGTAATACCACGTTCAGTGTGTAATTAAGCAGCTCATAAACTGCCTTGAGATGTTTGTTTATGTGCACATTACAGGGAGAAGTACTGTGTTTTCAGAGGATGCTGAAATTGCTGTGAAGCATTTCTATTTGTCGTGCAGTTCCCTTTTTGTTGACAAAAATACTCAGTGAGTGGAGCACATTATTTTTGCTGGCAATGAAAAACTATGGTTAGGAGATTTCCCCATGAATTTCTGGTGCTGATTTTTTGATTCTTGTGTATAAGTTAGATATCGATCTGCCTGTGGAGGCATCTTTATCAGTATCTGTTGGAAATTAATATTGTTCAATAACAAAATGACTTCTTACTCTGCTTGAAAGAAACAAGGAAGGCTTGTAAAAACTATCTTGGTGAACGCATCATAAGAGAGTAACTTTTTATTATACTCATTGCCATTTGTTTTGTCTTACAGTTTAGGGTGAATGAATTTGGGGCCCTGGAAGTGATTACAGATGAAACTGAGATGGAAAGTGTTAAAAAGGCAACTGCTACCACGACCTGGATGGTTCCAACTGCTCAAGAAGGTCAGTTAAAAGGCAGTAAACATTTTCTGTGGTAGACTGTATTTTTTTATTATACCCATTTTTCTTAAAGATTACCCCCTAAAATAATAAAAAAAAATCCTTGATTTTCTTTAGTACACAGTGTTGCTGATGATGCTGCCTGTTTCTTGGGGTTTGAATAAGTATGGAAATGAATGCATTTTAAGTTAAAAAGAAATAATTCCACTGTTAGACATCTGAAACGTGTAGTAACCATTTATGTTTATCTTGAATTGTAAAATTCTAATAGCTGTGGTGTCTGTCTACCAAATAAGTGTTTCTGTAACCATTTATGTTTATTTTGAATGATAAAATTCTAATAGCTGTGGTGTCTGTCTACCAAATAAGTGTTTCCTGGATTGAAAATATTGCTGTAAGGAAACACCTTTTCTGTTCAAGGAAAGTTGGTTTACATGGTCATAAATCCTGCAAATTTTGATGTGCTGACTCCAGCAGTGACAGAGTACAATAAAAGAGAGTATCACAGTGGGTTTTGTGATTACTTACAACTACCTAGTATTTTTTTTTCCTTGTTGATACTATATTTTATCAGTTTTCTTTTACAATATGCCTTCTGTAACACCTGTGAAAAGCAGACTTCAAATTTTTGTTTTAATCATCATCAGTATAAACATGATAAGCAAAGTCATTGAAATTTTTCCTTTTGCTACTCTCCCCCCACCCCATTATGTCTTAATTGACACGTGGCTTTTATGAATAGGTGAGACCTATAGTTTGGGCCTCAGCTGGGAGGTCTGAAGCTTCAGAGCACAGCTCCTCTGTTCTGTAGGCCTGTCTCCAGGGCAATGATAGTTATTAAAGACTAGGGTTGTGATGAGAAGAGTGTGATAGCACAGCAGGTTCTCCCCTTAGACTGGGAGATGACAGTTATCTACAGCAAAACATACAACTTCATCCCCTGCACTCTGGTAAACCTGAAAAAAATAATGTTGCTCCTGAATTAAGTGCGTTTGTGGGCACATAAACCTACCAGGTAAGCATCCTACTGCCACCTTACACTGTCTTTGACTGATTTAATACTCCCCAAAGATAAAAATATCCCTAAAAAGTTCCATTATGAGAAGAAATAGTTATTTTGAACCACTTGATGATGCTGGAGTGTAAATATAGAACATAAATTATATATTCTTCTAGTGGAGATAGCCTACACACAAGAGTTCACTTGACTCCACTTTAAAGACAGTGTTCTAGCAAAAGAAATAGTTTTGCCTTGAAATTTGCCTTTTGGAGGGGTGAAAAGACCTGCTCCAGAAGCTGGAGAACTTGACAGTGTTTCATAGTCACCTCTAAGTGAAAGAAACAGCATCCTCTTCTAGTCTACACACCTCTTGCAGGGAAATTGTAGTTTAGGATGAGCAGTAACAAGCATGTGAAAATTTCTTTGTTACAGATTAGTGATTTTTTTTACTTCTGACAGACCTCAGGGAGGTTGAGCAGTAGCTACTGCTCTCTCTGTGGGAGACGGTAGAATGTAGTCTGATTTACTTCCAGAAATAAGTTCACCTATTGAAAGATAACTCCACCCAAGACCTTTTTTCCCCAAATGACCCTATATGTAGGTCAAAAATGAGACATGTCAGCAGGAGATGAGGTGATGGGCTCCGTGCAGTGGTGACTGCGTGGGCGGTAAGCGCGGTGCCTGGTACAAACCTCACTCCTTCCACGAGCAGCCACATCAAGAGGTGTCGATGTGCTGCTGGTGACAGAAGCATGAAATTGGTGGATTCCTCTCTCTAGTGTTGCAATATGAAAAACCCAACGTGCTGGTCAGCAATATGGTTCTTCACTCTAACAAGAGTGATGTGACTTCCTCAGTGGTTTTAATGCCTCAGCTCCTGCCGTGGATGCTTGGAAATGGGTTGCCTTTACCTGAGTGAAGTTCCTTTTTTCGTTGTTCAGCGTTTTCAGAAAAGACAGGGATCTCCACGAGGTTCAAGGAAACTGCAAAAATGGATGGACTTGTTTTCTGTGAAAACTGTTATCGCTATGGTACCATAGAAGAATTTGTTCCTGAAGGGAAATTTTGCAGCCAGAAATGTGCCCAGCAAGTAAAAAACAAGTAGGTGCTGTTATGAAGCATAGAAACAAAGAATTTGGCATAAATGCATCATGAGATACAAGGGGTGGGATAAAA
Organism: Scolopax mira; assembly: GCA_004320125.1. Classification (NCBI taxonomy): domain Eukaryota; kingdom Metazoa; phylum Chordata; class Aves; order Charadriiformes; family Scolopacidae; genus Scolopax; species Scolopax mira. The sequence continues at coordinate 29,958 of BJBW01009459.1, read as the reverse complement.
GGCTAATGGTGGGACAGAGGGAGTATTAAGCAGCCATGTTTTGGTGAGTCTCCATGGGTTTATAATGTTCTTTCACTATTTTTCATGTAAATGCACTAAGAACATTTGTTTTTATCTAACACTGATGTTGAAAGTGAGTTCTGCTGTCAGATGGAAGCAGTAAAACAGTCTATGGGATGTGTGAATCAGTGTCAGACTCCCACCCTGATTCATAATCATTGGAATTAAGATAATCAGTAATGAGCTGGTTGGTGTGGTAAGCTAATTATAATCAAGTGCAAGAGCTCTGTTGTAGATGACAGAGAGTGAAAACATGAGGATGCCATAGTTTCTCAGTTTTTTTTTCCTTCAGCTGGTGCAGTTCATCTCATAGAATCACAGAATTATATGGGGTTGGAAGGGACCTCTGGAGATCATCCAGTCCAACCCTGCCAGAGTGGGTCTACCCAGAGCAGGTTGCACAGGAATGTGTCCATGTGGGTGTAGAATGTCTCCAGAGAAGGAGACTCCACCACCTCTCTGGGCAGCCTCTTCCAGGGCAATACCACCCTCAAAGGAAAGAAGTTCCTCCTCATATTTTGGTGGAACTTCTTAGGTTTAAGTTTGTGCCCATTCCCTCTTGTCCTGTCCCTGGGCACCACTGAGAAAAGACCAGCCCCATCCTCCTGACACCCACCCTTTAAGTAAGCATTGATCAGATGCCCCCTAAGTCTTCTCCAGGCTAAAAAGACCCAAGTCATCATGAAGAAGGTTTGTTAGTATGTCCATTCTGGTTTACCTATTACTGCCTTGTGGCATTTTTTAACATCTATGATTTTGTGCCTTTTCCTTCATTTTTAGCTAAAATTTGTCTGTTCAGATTTGGATTTTTTTAGTCTTAACAATTACTTTCCTCTCTGTAAACTGCTTCTCAGTTTGCTTCTCCATGAGACTTGATGGTACATGGGGAAAGACCTGGTTTAAGACGTGCAGAACTTGTTCAGCATCAGCTGTGTGTCTTTCAGATTTAATTCTTTTGATACATGTAATTTTCAGTAGTAGTTCCAAGAATATATTTAGTGTAACACCCTGGGACCTACAAACACTCGGCCTTCAGGTTTACTTGCTTTTTTTTGCTTGATTTGTGACTGAGAAGGGTAAGGATTTTAGCTTTGTGTCAACTGTGTTACTCTCGTCATAGAGAACCAAAGGAAGAAAAGCCCAGTGTGGAATGCAACGGGGAAGAGGATTCCAAAGGCATTCGGAAAAGAAAAGCAAAGTTACCTCTCAAAGAAGAGTCCAGGGATAACGGGGAGAAGAAGGAAAATTCCGACGAAAGTGTTAGTATTCAGCCTAAAGCTATTCCTGCCAGTATTTTGGTGGGAATTTTACCACGTTTTGCAATGTCAGTAACTTCTTCAGTCTGCAAAGAGCCACATTAAGTAGTTGGTTTACTTGCCAATTTCATTATGCCAATAATATGTAATTATTGACAATGAACTGATAACAGCTGGTTATTTTTACCTCTTTCCCTTCCTTTTGTAAGAACAGAACAAAAATAATGTAAAGGAAATATGATACAACCCTAGACTTGCTATGTCTTCAGTGTAGAAAAATAGAAGTACATCTTTCCCAACACTGTTACTTTGTCACTCTGCACAAGTACATGAGTATAGAATTATAATTTATTTACAAAGAAAGCTACATTACAGTTAAGAAGAGAATACATTTGGTTTTCTCAGTGTAATTTGCCTCAGAAAATCATAGCTAAAGGTTTGGGTTTATTTTATGTGGTAGTGTAATGTGCTTTGAGGTACCTTTTGCTGTTGTTTCTTTATTCTTCATTTTAGAATAAACTGATCATGTTCATTTTCCTGGAATATTTGTTTTCCTCTCAGGAGTTGTGATGTTGCTGGGAGGAGCACAGTTTTGAGGGAGAAAGAGAGAGTCTGCAGCTGCCCAGTTGTCAAAAGGCTGAAGACACTAGAGCTGTCAGGAGGGAATTTGTGGCTCTCTGTGTAGCAGTATCTTAGGCAGAAGTCAGGGAACACCTTGTATTTAGTAAAGCAATTCTGCATTTGGGGGAAAAAAAAAAAAAAGCAGACTAAAGCTGTGAGAGGTTTTCCTTTAAATTATTTTGAAACCATGAATGTGTCAAAGATGCTGCTATTTATCCCTGGCTCAGCTGGGCCTGCTGAAGGCTTTGTGGGCTCTCCCTGGTTTAGAGAAGGCTGGCTGAGCGCTGGCTGCTGAGCGTCCTCCTGGCTGTCATTTTCACCCTGTTTGCTGTGATTTGTCCCTGATGGCTTTGGTTTTGTTAGACATCTGCAATCTGCAGGTTTTTTTGAGATAGCGGAGAGCTATGTCAGTAGCCATTTAAATGAAGTCACATTTAAACCTTGGGTGCCTCTGTTTTTACAGTATTAGACTTCTGAACTAATGAGATGATTGCACTCTTCTTTTAAATTAGGAGGACAAACCTGAAGGAAGGATCTTGAGAGTCTCCCAGAGAACCAGAAGAAAAAGAAAAGGGGAAATAACAGTTTTGAAACAGAGTAAGTTTATGAAACAAAGATCTCAGCTATCAATTTTCTAGGTCACAGCCATCTCTTATTGGGGGTTGCCAGCATTGTTTCACTGAATTTGCTTTCCCTATCAAATACGTTTTTGTCAGCTCTGTAAAAAGAGAGTGCCAGTGTCATTTCTAGTAATTAAGTTTTAAAGCCTGAAGAACTGAGAGAGCCAAGTGAAAATGGGGAGGAAAACACAGCACTGGGAGATTGATTATCTTTTGTGGTTTATATACCTCTGGCAGGGTGGAGGAGGATGTAGTGAGTGGAAATGTGATCGATGCATATTTTAGGGGGTTTTTTCATCCCTCTGAAGAGTAACTGGGTTAAAGGGAACCAGGCCCATTGCGTTCCCAGATGTTGAAAGACATGTATTAAGCAGAAATGAAAGTTTACTTTTGTTTCCTTGGGGATCAATTCTCTATCTACAGTCTCTATTCCATGTCTGGAAATAGACATGTTTATGGAACTGTTTAGGAGTAATTGTTCTAATCAGTGCAAAGGGACATAGGCTGCAATGTCAATGTCAAGCAGCATAATAAAACGTATTTTAAGTGAATGATGTTTTTTCAACCTATTTGTATGATAGGTACTTTGAGGAAGAATGGGAGAATCAGCAGCTGTTACACCCCAGTGATACACCAAGCACAACCTGCATCTTGCACTCTAAATTGTTTCTTATGGGAGAATGGGACCATCAGCAGAGGTTGCTGGGCCACGAATCAGCCCAGAGCTCCAAGTAGCTCTGCCAACATAAAAGTTACAGAAGATCCCCCTCCTGAGATAGAATTACTGCTGAAATAGGAATATTATTTCTATAGTTGTTTCCAAAGCTGAGGTGATAAGAAGTGTGTGAGGTACAAACACAAAGCTGGTGCTATGTGGAAATCAGTGCTGTCCACTGACAGAATGATCTGTACCCATTTCTTCTGGGTTTTTTTTTTTTTGTTTGGGGAAATTGTCAGTTTGGCACAAAAGAGAGATTTATAGTCAGAACCAAGCATATAACTGGGCATTATTGTACTGAGCAATACATCTCTTAAATGGAATAGATAAAAACTGGATAAATAGAATGAAATGTGCTTTAATAGTGTTGATCGATTGCTGTGATTCTGAAATTTGTTATCTTTTGGTTAAATTATCAGCTTTCTTGAGGAGAGCTTGGCATCGTTATTGTTATAGTTCATGTTTTAATAATAACAATGCTTAGCCAGACTGTTACTTAAGGGGCTTATTTCCAAGTGATGGAGTAGGTTAGAAACATCCTGAATACTGCCAAAGAATAAAGTATTTCTACTGTGATTAAAAACAATAAAAGTCACCAGTTGAAAATGCTTTCCAGGAAAAGAAATTCTTGGAGAAAAGAAAACTGAAACCATTGAGGCACTTTGTGATTTGGACTGATCATTTTACACATGTTTACACAAATTGTATATCTTAATGCTTCTTATGAGCAATAAGGGAAAAGGGACAGGGAGCGAGACTTTGTAAGTTGTTCTTGTCACTTGAAAGAGATTTTTTTCTTGTTACTAATCAAGATGTGAACTGTTGGAAACCTTCCTGTACAAACCAGGAGCCTTCACGTTCCTGGTGCTGTTACACCCACAGAGCTACTTTGTTTCCTGAAGTAAGTCCTGAGAAACACCATGAACAGATCTAATAAAGCGTAGATTTGAGATAGGTGTGTTATAAACTTCAAAGTCTTGGGTTTTCTTATTTCTTGAGAAGTTAAGAATTACAGAATTCCTTTGCTGTTGTGTGCTTCTTTACAGCTGTGCCATCTAAAGGAAGGCAAGCGTGGTGTTGGGCATCCTATCTGGAGGAAGAAAAGGCTGTTGCGGTGCCTACGAAGCTTTTTAAAGAGGTATGGCCTTCTGAACTTGCAAGCAGTCAACCACTTCAGATCATAAGATTTTTAGAAAATCAATTAAAAAAAAAAAAAAAAGTAATTCGAAGATTTTTACACTTCTCTGGGGAAAAAACCTACCTGATGAAAATAATGCTATCCATCAGCAATTGTCAAGATAGTCAAAATGTGTGACTTTCTCTGCTTTTTACAAAGAATTCTGTAGTTCTAGATGAATGCTGACAACTGAGACTACAGAAGGCAGGTGCTTTTCCAAAATCTGCAAGTTGTAGTCTTTCCTTTGTAGCCTGAAGCTAAAAATCTGATATGTATGATACCCTCATGTTTTCAGGCCATTTTTCATTCCCTTTAAATATCTTCAGCTAGGTGGTACGAAGGTCATCTTTTGCCTTGTTGCTTTGATTACATGACCTGTCCCTTTGCATCTCCTGTTGACATACTGTTTTGTGACCTCAGATGCTGGTTTGGCCTGTTCTCCAAGTGGATGTCACATCATCATCATCTTGTCCCTTGCCCTTTGTCATGTGTCAGTTCAGTGCTTTCTCTAGCGCCGTCTCTCTTGCTCGCAAAGCAGCTCTGTCTGCAAATCCGCAAAGCTTCCACACTCTTCTCTTCTCTTGCAAAACCTGTGAATGTGTCTTCACTGCTGTACTTCTGCTGTCTGCATACCCTATTATGTTTTTGATAATTCTTTTCTTACTTGCAGTCTGGTTCTTGCCCCCATTTCTTCCTGTTTGCTTTATACTTCAACTATGAGACCTCTCGGGCAGGGATTAGCTTTTGAGTTTACATGTGCGGGTGATGCTGGGCTTTGATTGGTGCTTTGAGACATTATTGAGGTACAAGAGTAAAGAATGTAGAGAATCCATAGGTTTTTAGGTGGAATAACAGCAGTTACATGACTGTCCTTAGTTTTATTTCCCTGTGCTGGATCATATTATTTCAACCCGTATACTGGTTGAAAAACTGACAAGAAAAAAAATGCGGGAAAGTAGCGTTTCTGTCTGGAAGGCAGATTTACAGGGCCTTGCTCTGTCTGCCTGAAAGCTTTTTTCTCTTACTTTTCCCATTCAGAAGCAGTACTTTTCACTGTGGTTTTTTTGTACCCTTTGTTAGGAACAGTCAGGATAATGGAGAGTCCTTTGGAACTTCCTGGCAATTAAATCTTAGAGTCATGTCTAGGCTGTGATGGACAAGCTGTTGTTGTTCCAGTAAAACAAAATTGTTGACCCTTGAATGTTGTATTTTTCCAACTCCCCTGATGTAATCCTTCAGGTTTTGTGTACGTTCTTGCACTGTACATAAACATTCCTAAGCCTCAGTCTGCCACTTGCTCGTTTGCTGACTCCTTTTACCTTCACTCTTATTTTGTTCTTATATCTCTCCTTAACAAAGTGTCTTTAAATATTTGTTGTGAAAATAAAGTGTGATTACTAAGCTTTTCATAGATTTGCCTCGGTGATGTATTGAGAATAATGCACAAAATTGAAATCTGGTAAATAGTATTAAAGTTATTAGTCTTCTGAAAGTTGCCTGTTCTTTTGCTGTAACAGAAACCAAACTAAAGATTGCGTTGCCTTTGAAGTTTTAGATTTGACAATGGAAAGAATAATGAATAATTCGTGTCTTCAGTTTCAGGAAATACCTGTCTGAGAATAACTTTATTTTTAGTGTATTGTTTTGTAGAACTTTTGACCTGTTTGCACAGTAATGTTTATTACAATAATGAGGGAATAAACAAAGCTGTGACTATTTAATTGTTTCCTTTCTTTGTAATTTTATTTGTGCTTGGTTTGGCAAAATCTCAGTTCTGGTTTTGGCCACTGTGTCAATGTGGCCAATGTGTCAGTATTTTTAGCATTTCAGTTTTCCCCTGAGGTTTTTTTTCTTTAAGGTATTTATGATATAGGTGGTGTTAATTGCAAATCTGTGCACCAAGATGAACTTCAAATTTTTCGGCTTATTTATTAAAAAAAAAAATGCTCTGCTTTTACATTCCTCTTGGGGAAGTATCCAGAATTACGCATAGCGTAACTTCATAAAACTTTTATTGGTAACAAAAATGTGAAGTGTTGTGATGTTAGGATGAAATCTCTTTTCAAATGTGTGTACTGCCATGAGATACTCTGATCCCTTAACTGAGGGCTACAAAATGATCTAAGCTAGGGACCAGAACAGAAGGAAGGGGGAGCATATAAGATTTTTTCTGTAACCGTTTGGGACATAAAACCCATCTAGCTGTAATTTGGTAACTTGTGGAAACCCTCTTCAGTTTTATTTAATTTTTGTCCTAATTTTCTTTCCAATTTAACTTCAGTATCTGCTGGTGTCCTTCCTTCTTTAACAGAAGACGAGGAACATAACACATGGGATGCTGGTGTCTTCTGGTTGAAAGCATCCTTTCTGCTTGGCCTTCTTTTCACTTTCTTTTTTTGTGAGATGTTCTTCTGTCTTTATTGTAATGTGATACAAGGGCACTCATGTTTTGTGATGCAAACATATTCCTGGGTAATGAGCTAGATGAGACCCAACCTAGAAAGGAGAAGATGGCATCAAAGAGGCCATCCCTATATATGAACGATGTTGTGTATTTCTGCTTTGCAGTTGGTCTCTGGTGGCCTGACATGTGGAAATGAAAAGGCAAAATCGTTGTGGTGATAGTTACAAGAATGACAACTACCAGGTCACAGTGTTGCTGTACAGGCTGAAAAGCAAATAATTACATCGGTGAAATGTTCTATGGACAATTAGTGAACAAATCATACTGTCTTCTTTCCCTTGGACAAGATTTTTGCTAATTTTTTATAAATTTCTTAAGTACTCTCAAGTTTTAAGTCATGCTTAAAATGACTGAAATGCCTCAGCATGTTTTTCGATCATCAATTTCTCTTTTTTCTTAGTTTGCTTTTAAAAATGCAAAACTTATTTTAAAGAAATGTATTAGTTGTTTCAGACGCAGGAGCAATAAATAATAATTTGCCTTCTAAAGATATCTTCTGTCTTGCTCTGGTGTGCTTTGAGAAGGACTGAAACCACTCTTTTCTGTTGCAGTATCAATCTTTCCCGTACAACAAAAACGGGTTCAAGGCGGGGATGAAGCTGGAGGGCGTCGATCCCGAGCACCAGTCCATATACTGCGTTCTCACCGTGGCTGAGGTGGGTCGAGGCTGAGAGCAGGAGCCTGGAAAAACAGGAGTGATGTAAAAAAACCCAAACATTAGCACGACAGCTCATTAAGAGTGGGTTTGTAGAGGTTTGATATTATTTACAGTTGCTCGATTCACCGATACAAATGCCTTACGCCTCTTTGTGTTGAGTTTGTGCTGCGGTTTTTTCAGGCTGATGGCCTCAGAAATTGCCCATATCGGCAAATTCTGCAAATTAATATTCCAGATAAACTCAGTTTGTCTTTTTGCTGCCATTTACAAAATATTTTATTTGATGAATAGTTTCTTTGCTGTTAATAATACAGGTGAGAACCCATTTTTCAGCGACCTTTTTTTTATGTCTTTCTTTCAAACGCATCTTACAGTAGTTTTTACGTAGTTCTACCAAGGATTCTTTTTTGGTTTTGTTTTGTGAATTAAAATGGGGAAACAGGAATAGGGTAGGTGCTCTTCTCTGTATCACTGTTACTCTAGGCAGCTGTGATTTTGCAGTTTATATTCTTATAGCCCAGGCTTTGATTTTCCCATGTCTGTGTCTCTTCAAGGCCCACAGACGTATTTCTTTGGATATCTCTTCCATCTTCTTGTGGATGGTGTGTCAGTGGTTGAGTATCTCTTCTGTACCTCGTGCTTGTCACTAAGCAGAGAGTCACGTTTTACTCCAGGATGACTGAAGTCCACATAATTCTGAGATGGCAAACTGAAAGTTCTGTCAGTATAAATTAAATTTAAAATAGGGTGACCTTGATGTCAAGAGACTTTCACTGATGACTGCGGGAATATTACAGCATTTGGCACTCAGGAGAACTTTATGGAATAACAAAGTTCTGGAGGATACCTTCTTTATTCTGCTTTCTCATCTTTAGCAGCAGTCCTCAGTATCTCTCTGGAGAGTCTGTTAAACATAGTTACTGTTGAGTGCTCTCTTGCATATTGATTAATTGGGATGATGGCTTGAGAGCATCATTATCCACACTTTCTCCATGACTGCATCAGATGTATTCATGCTTTTCTGTAGGGTTTCTGTTCTAGTCTGGTGCTGCGTTGAACATTTTTCAAGTTTTTGAACACTAATGGAAATATCCTCACAAGAAGAGGAGGCTTTCACATTAAAAATAGCTTTAGTGTTTTATTCTTTCCTTTTTATCAAATGAATTTATTCATTGAGTGCGGGCTTGTGCAGAAGTAAAAGGCAGACCAAAAGTGTATTAAAAGATGTAATACTGAACAGAAGCTGTTATGTGTAGGGAAAACATCTTAAAAGATAGTGTTGTATGTTGTACATTCTTACTTTTAGGTTTGTGGCTACAGAATACGACTGCATTTTGATGGATACCCAGATTGTTATGATTTCTGGGTGAACGCTGATTCCTCAGACATTCATCCTGTGGGATGGTGTGAGAAAACAGGTCACAAGCTTCATCCACCTAAAGGTATTGTTTGGTTTGAAATCTGTGTGTTTACCATAGCTCTGAGATCAAGACTATCTATGTAATGCTGCAATTCCTTTTTTTGGCAAAACTTTTTTATTCATTTAGTCAGAGCATTTGAACATGGCAAATGAAACTCTACTTCAAATCTTGCTAAAATCTTGAGATTGAAATCCTGCCCTTTTTATTCTGCCCTATTTTATACAAGTGAATTACATAAGAGTAATTTGTAAGGCAGAGGAAGGCCTCTTCGTAGGAAGAAAAGTTAAGCAACAAACCAAGACCCCAAATGAATGCTTATTGCAAGTAAAATTGCAGCATTTGGCTGACATGGGTGCTTCAGCTGAGGTCTCACAGGCAGCTGAGAAACCTTTGGTGGAAGGTCTTAGGATGTTTTCATTACTAGGTATGGATCACCATTATTGTATATGTGTTGGCACAGCCTAATAGAGGCTCTTGCCACAAAGAGTAATGAAAAGCTTGAAATAGAGACAAAAAGAGGAATGAACAGGTAAAGAGTAAGAAAAAGTGGTAAGATTACAAGACTGAAAGCATAATTTGTACATAGCTTATGTAAATGATATACACGTGTTGAAATATGTGTAATTTGCATGCTTAATTATTCCATTTCAGTTTATGTAACTCATTTATTTTGGCAGATGGAGTGCATCTGCATTGAACTGTACCATGAAAAAAGGGATAAACGGGCTCCCTTTTGGGAGGGCATAGATGGGGATGAAGGGAATGGGTTTCAGTAAAGGTAATCTCTCACTGAAATTCAGTGGGTTTGGTCTTGTTTTACCAGATTGTAACATATGAACTAAAATAGATGTTTCTATAACTACTATTTAACGGGAGAATGGAGGAAGATGAGTATTTGCTTCCAACTCAGCATTGTTTGGTAGATTAGAAGGACAAACGGTTTCTTGTGAATTACTTTATGCAGTTCAAGATATTAAAATTATTTTTCCTAAGAAACTAGAAGACGCAGGCCATCCACAGAAACTTTTCTTTCCAAGTACTGTTGACACAGAATAAAACAATGCAGAGAGTCCATGTAGGGGGGTGGTTTACACTGTGAATGTGTAAAGGGCCCTGGGGCATTGATGGTGTAAGCAACTGTTTTGATATAACTTAGAGAATTTATTTTAAAGCTGTGATCGTGCTGTATTAGTGATAGCTTGAGGATGTGGTGGGGTAGAGACTGTAGGAGGAGGACATTTTTTTAGTTGGAGAGGTGATAAGGTGTAGTTTTACCAGGGAGAGGCAAAGAGTTTGTGCCAGTTGGAAAGGTTTGTTTGAAATGGGGGAGATCATAAATATAAAACTGATATCTTACTGAGACCGATTTTTTTGATACCTGTTAGAATTGTGGATTTGAGTCTCTAGGCTGCCCTTAGATGTTCTGCCCCTTCAGGTCTCTTGATGGTCAGGATTGCAAGGTGGGACATCAGGGAGAGCAGTGATTTTCTCAGAAATGCTCCCCAGCTTATTTGAAGGTGAAATTGAAACTAAGCTGAAATCTCCTGAGTTCTTGCCCATTTTTATGACTATGCTTCCTCCCAGGGGAAGATCAGGAATAGTTCAAATATCGGTCCTAGCCAACTATAAGAAGCTAATAACGTGCAGCTCAAGAAAGCAGAGTATTTTCCTCAGTTAGTGTAAAGAAAGCTTGAAATTTTGGTAAGGAAGCTCAGCCAGCCCTAAATAAAGAATGTGATTCCTCTTTGTAATACCAGACTCCCAAATAAAAATAGAAAAGCTTCTTCCATTTTCTTTTGAACTCTGGTCCCTGAATATGTAGTTCAACAGTAAATATTCCCAGTGTAGTTTATATAAAATTGGAATAAACAGCTATCAATGTGTAATCTTTTCAGTTCTGAAATTGCAAGAAACAGTTCAGAACTGGATGGAAAAAAAGAATTTCATCAATTATCGATCAAATCACCTGCACACACCTTGTCTCTCATTCCTGTCGTTTCTTGCTCTTCTTTTATGACCCTCATTTAGGATACAAGGAGGAAGAGTTCAGCTGGCCCTCATACCTGAAGGCCTGCAAGGCTCAAGCTGCTCCTAAATCGCTGTTTGAAAACCAGAATGCAGTAAGTACTGGCTTGTCTCTAATGGTGTGGAGAGTTATCGGTGTGCTCGGGCGTGGTAGAGACTCAGCACGTACTTCAGTGATGGGAAACTTGAGACCTGAAATTTTAAGATAAAAATGCCTACAGGAAACTCAGTAACAATCTCCAGTTCAGCTCTGCAATTCTGATCCCTTCATTTTTTACTGATCTGTTTAAAAATCAGATCTGACACATTCAGAATTGGTGTATTAAAGGAAATTTAAAGACTTGTTTTTAGTATTGTGTCGTGCATCATAACATTGTGGATCAAGCATGGTTTTTCAGAGAGAGTATCTAAGACAGAGTTAAAACCAACATATTTAATTTTAGCAGCATGTTTAGGGCTTTTTTTATTTCATAAATCATGAGTGTCTCTGTTTGAGCATCTCACATGTCAACTAATTAGGCTGTTGCCACTCTGTTGGGGTAGCTAATTGTGAAACTTAGAAATGACATGAATATATTGATTGTGGACTCTGGGGAGATTTCTGGACTTATAGTACTTATCTTCAATTAAATGCCTTTCTCTATGTAGACAGTGATTCCATCGGGATTTCGAGTGGGGATGAAGCTGGAAGCCGTAGACAAGAAGAATCCTACTTTCATTTGCGTTGCTACGGTAACAGACATGGTGGACAATCGGTTTCTGGTTCATTTTGACAACTGGGATGAGAGCTATGACTACTGGTATGATGTTTTTGTTTTGTATCCTAGTGAGATGAAGCAGAAATGTTTTAGCTTTAAGCACTATTTTCTGTGATACTTTCCAGACCGTGGATACAGTAACCCTACCAACTTCTGCTGGGCTTGTAATCATGGCCACCAAAGCATGTCTCGGTGGTTACCAGAGGAATCCAGTTCCCCATGTCAGGTTGCTCATCAAAAATTCCCAGGGATTGTGCTGATAAGAGTTGGCACGTGCTGCTACATCTGGAGTTGTGGGTTGATTTCTCATTTTGGTTACACAGAATTTCTGAGGTTGATCTCTTTAGTGCAGATTATGCGCCACGATGTTGTGACAGATTGTACTTCCAGTTAAATTATTAAATTAAAAGAAAGGCTGCCTTTTTTCATCAAGGTTCTTGATCTACTTTTGTTATTCAGACCGAACCTTAGTTGCCTTCTGTAAGGCATCAAGATAGTGGCAAAACCTAGTTTTAGCCTCTTATATTCTACATTCCTCTGAAAACTGGGATCCTGCTCTCCTGACCAGTGTTAAGATAAGACCTTTCTGCGTGTTGGGTGGTGGAGGGGCTTTCTGTACCTATATAGAAAACTCAGTGGATGGAGCAGGACATACTGGGAGCATAAAGACACTGAAGGAAGCTCAGGCTTTGGCTGTCATAGTGCAGGTTTGTATTTGCAGATCATTTAGAGCAAAGTAATCTTTGCTCTAACCTTACATTCTTTGAAAACTAAGTAAGTTACTGCAGAACAGGTAAGACTGCCCAAACTTACTGCAGAACAAGGCTATGTCTTGGGTTTGGCAGTGGCAACTTAATTGGATTGCTGAGGCTGCAAAACTAAAGGAAGAAAGTTTTCTTCATCTGTATTTGATGACTACTTAGGCACTACCTCAGTGAGAATGATGTAAAACTATCATACAACTTCAAAACTTTGTGAGTCCATCTCTTGAAATAATAACTGTATGGGCTACATGACAGATAAGCTGTAGGAGAGCTAAGTTATTGAAGCAGCAGTCAACAGGCATTTCGGTGGAGGATCAAGATACTAAGCCATACAAGTCAAAGACCACAAAGATTAATGTTTTTTTCCATGAAGAAGTAACATAGAACATACATTTCCTCTACAAAGCAACAGGAAACTGGGGACTGGGAAAAGGTATTCTGAATTTCCTAATAGTTCAATGCTTCCTAATAACAGTTATGCTATTAATTAATTATGCAGTTAGGCAGGGCTTTTAGGGCAAAGACAATGCAATGTAACCTCTAGTTAGTTCAGAGGTAGCATAGGTATCTCTCTAAAACACTGCCCTGTGTATAGCTGCATTTCAGGCTTGTTAATATTCCCATGTCAACAGGAATTTTCTCCACCAATCTTCTCGGAAGAGGGGAAAACCAGGTTTTGGCTACACAACCAGGCTTTACATTTTTGCAGTCATAGTATTCCAAAGTGAGTTTTCTGAATTTCATACGTAGAATACATGAAAGAATACCTTCTTAAACGGTGAGGGAAGATTAACGTGGAAAGTTTATAGGTGTTTGAGAAAACACTGGAGCTGCATTTATACTGAAGCCAAGCTGAAGATTTGTATTCTTTTAGTGAAATCATAAAGTACCTTTCTGGAAGGAGCAAGAATATGCTGTGTGAAAAAAAATACTGTGCATGGAAATTAAATTTAGAGGGGCGTTGCCAACCTCTCTGCATTGCTGTGACTGAGAATGGGAGTGAATAGAGGAGGAAAGGAAGAAAATGGGAGAAAAGAACATCTAATGAAAAGAGCAGTGAGACATCTGACCAAAGGAGAGCCTGAAAATGCATCCTGAGAGCATCCCACTTGCATTTTTAATTTTAGATACAGGTTTGTAGGGGCCTTAAAATATCGTAGGTGCCTAAATTTCCATCTAACAGCTGGTGTCTGTCTGAAAATGAAGAGTTGTGCTGGGATTGCCCAGAGCAGAGCCCCACAGTTTCCCTCCGCCTGCACGTAAGCTTCAATCTCAGAGGTATAATGAAGGAGAAATGTGTATTTAGCACGTGTAGTTGATTATTTTCAAAGTATGGTTTTTTTCTGTGTACCTTTTGTGACTTGGTTAGTTTGAGCAGATAGAACTTTTTAATTAAGGTTAAAAATTCTTCCCTCTTGTTGAATAACTAAAAGACACTTGGCTGGTTTTACAGGACTTTGTGTAAGCTTGTTTAGGCTTCAGGCTTTCAGTCTGGAGATAGTCTTCGTGGCTTTTCTCTGAGCATTAGAAAATACTTTAATGGTTGAAAATAAGTAACCTGGCTTCATCACTGCAGCTCTTTAACGTATGGTGGTGGTACTCTCAGTGTATCATAAATCCCATTACATTGGCCTTTGGCAGTGGCTTTTAGATGGAAAAAAAAGTTAAGAAGACAGATTTAAGACTTTCCTTCAGGAAGGAAACTTTGACCTATACTATGCAAGCCATCAGGCCATTTCCATCTGTCCCATCTTTTTTGATGAAACAAATAACACTTCTTTGAGACCCAAAGCCATTCCCTCTGAGTGGAATTAACAAATGTTCTTAAGATTTGCTGAATCTGGAAAGAGCACTTGGGAGTCTTTGTGTATGTGTGAACTGTGAATTCACTATGGGTCCACTCTGGCTTTCAGTTCTCCATTCTCATGCATCTGATGTACTTACACACAGATTTACATCACTTCAGCTTCCTCAATTTTTGGTGACAAATCCCAAACACAGCCAGAGCTTGCACTGCAGCCCAAACTCCCTGGGCCAGAGGACTCTGGCTATCCCCGTCCATGGCTTGGTCTGAACTTCTGCAGAGAAGGTGCTACAAAGCTTTTGGGATCAGCTTACCAGGAGTGTGAGAAAATACTCACTTGTCTGTTGTGCAGAGAAAAAATGATTCTGAAGCACCTCATGAAGACAAATCAATTTTTGATTTGCTGAACCATTTTCTGCTCCGTGTGAGTTTTGGAACAGCCTGGCTTTTGGTGTGAGACTAGTAAGTGGCCACTTCTGCTCTCTACCAGCATCTGCTGCTTTGCCAAGGGCCAAGTCCTTAAAAGCTGTGCTCTGCTTGTTTCGTTTTTGAGATAATTAACTTTGCTCCACTTTTTCTTTGATAGAAACAACATTTTTGAAAGGGTTACATTATGTCAAAAAGAAGATAGAACAATCTTCAAGAACCTGGAGTCACAGCACATGTTTTTAACTATTTATATGGATAATGGAACAGTATCTGACCCTAAAGCTCTAAAATTTCCTGCAAATCAACATGTTTTACCTGGTTTTAAATAGAAACTATGGTGATGTGGCTTGTCATCTGGATGCCTACCATAACTTCATGGGCCATGTTTTGGGAAGTCCTGACCTAAAATAATACCAGCTTTACACTTGTCGATGATGAAGTATTCTCACTTCTGCACTAGATGGGGCTGCAGGATGCTTTCTGTGGTTTTCTCCTTTTATGCACGGTTTGATGACTGACATCTCACAATCAAGAAGTTGTTTAAGTGTCATTCTTGAGAGCATATTGTTAATTATGTGTATAACATGTGTGTATGAGTGGTTTTTTAACAGATAATGTTTCCATTATAAATTGTATCGACATTAAATAAAAGGAAAAACAAAATACCAAAAGGTTTGTTTTCCCAAAAGGGAAAATCAGAAATTATTTTAAAACAGATGAGTATAACACATACAGCTTATTTTAATGAAAATGACAATAACTAAATAAAAAATCCGTCCAGATCTTCAGGTGAAGAATCAATGGGAAAATATTTTTCTAAAAGGATTGAATAGTCATTTTTTTCAACAGCGACCATTATCATCCATCTCTCTTGATCTGAATTTAATGAGCAGTATATATGAAACAGATTTGGGGGAAAAATTAACAGGGTTGAGAGTGACCAAGAGAAAAATATGAAGTCTTCTTCCAACCTGTCCTGGTGCAGGGGGTTATTTCTCCCCAGGTGCAGCCCCCTACCCTTGCCCTTGTGGAATTTCATTGGGTTTCTCTCTGCCTTCCTGTCAGCTACTGAAGCATCTTTAAGGTTAGGAAATTAGTGGAAGAGAGAGCTAGTGCACTGTAATATTGAATTTATTTAACTAAAGAAGAAATGAGGTGGTCACATGAGTTTCCAGGTGAATAGAGGCAAGCCCGGCGTGTGCAGTGCCCTGCAGGGTAATGCTGGCTTTTTGTGTCAGCGGGATGTTCCTTACTCACCCTGACTGTGTAACTGCTATCTACTTCTTTAAAAAGCACTGTTAATTGTTCAGCCAACTCACAAACGATCATTAACTATTGATGCAGGATTAGGGATGGTACATGTTCACAGCAGAGTCGTCTAGCTTTTTACTTTTCCTGTAGATCAGTCTTACTTTTGGCCTTTCCTAGTAATGTTGAGTAATAATTACACTGTATATATAATATCTGTTATATTTTACATAATGTATTATGTTACTAAATAACAATACATAACAAAATTAGGTAGTTTTATATATAGTAATTTATTAATACTGAAGTTTTAAACAGTTTTTCTCTCATCTGCTTTTCTATCCATCACGTTTTTGCAGTGTGTGTGATTTTAAACTTTTTTTTAGTTGCTAACAGAACTTGATAGCCAGTACCCACTTTCTTCTAAGCCTGGTGTGACAGTGACCAGGAGAGGGATCTCTCCTTGCCTCAGAGGGATGCCAGCACATCTCAGGTGTAGCTCACCCTGCCTCTGGCAGCCTCTGTCAGTGGTTCTTGGGGCACCCCACAGGCAACAGCACTCGTGCAAAACGTGACACACATGACATAAAACTAGGAAGCTGTTAGTCCCTGGAGTACGAGAGGGTTTATTTAGAGCAGTTTGGAGTCTTGGATCACTCATTAGTTGTGGATTCTTTCCACAGTTAGGCAGTTTGGGACCTAAAATTCTATTAGATTATTTTTGCTGACAGTGTTTCTCAGACTTAGGTGTTATGGGGTTATAATAACATGGTTATAGCTCCATTCAAACCACTCAGAATCTGGGTTTGAATTTTCACTTCTTATTGACAGTGTATTCCAGTAATGCCTGATTTTCTAATCTGCCTCCAGGTGCAACCTGGATCATTAATCAAGGTCTCTAAGCTTTTGATTTAAAGTTTGCAAAGCCCCACCTGGCTTTGATGGGATTGCTGTGTTCTTGAAATTAACATGTTTCTACTGAGAGTCTTTATTTGTAAGTCTTTCAGGTCCTGCATTGGAGCTCCTCAACGGAGATCTACCACTCGCTAAATGGACTTGATTTTTTTGATCTTCCAGTGAAATAGTAAATTAGTCTGTTAAATATGTTCATATCTTCAGGTTACATTTGCAGGTTAAGTCTAAGTTGAAGGTGTCTTAGGTTATTTGGAATTTGTTAGATCTTTTCTGTATGTTTTTTTTTCCTGAGCGTGATGGAGTGTCTGAAGAACTGCATTTGAAGAACTGCATTATCACACACCCACCCCCCCTTTTTTTTTTTTTTCTCCTCCAGGTGTGAGGCAGCGAGTCCACATATTCATCCGGTAGGATGGTGTAAAGAACATAAAAGAACTCTCATCACCCCACCAGGTTTGTATCTTATCACACATCTGAAAGATTTTAGGAGGTTGTAGTTAGCAGCATTAAAGCTTACAATAAACTTCTTGTTACCTCTCCTGAATTTTTCTATCTGTAATTAGGAATTGATATTTGGGGGTTTTTAATTTTTTTTTACAGAACATAATATCTTGAGAGTAGAATACATGAGGTGTATGCACATGTATGCTGCTGTAGTGAAGAGACATCCATCCGTGAAAGATGCCCCTTGGAATCTGAACACATTTATATTTTTGGCTGAATGTCTTCGTTTAGAAGACTCACATTGTGAAAATGCCGATAAAACAAATTTCAAGTGTGTGAGATTGTTGTGCAAGAAAAAACATCTTCATGGGAACTAAATATGTAAGATGATGGGTTGATGAGAAGATCGCCTTGTGTGATCAAGGAACCAACTTGTAAGGACTCTTTGGAAGGGAGGAAAACACAATGAGAGAGATGATACAAAGGAATGAATTGAGTGTATTCATGAGCAGAAAATAAAAGACCACTACTGTTTTTCAGACTGTTGTGTGCACCTGGATGATCTAAACATCCCATTGCAGAAATTGCCCTCTGTGGTCTGAGAACATGGAAAATTTGAATTGGTTAAAACCAACTTTGACAGAAATTCTAATAGCCAGCGATACTGAAAAGTCTTAAGTAATGTGTCTGTCAGGAGGTTAATTACGACCTGTTATTCAGTTCAGTCCCTTTTAAAAGAAATCAGAATTGGTTTTGTTCTGTTGTTGATTATGAATCGTAATGTTTAAACTTCAAGTTCAACTTCTAGTGCAGGTTAAAGGTGAAGGACAGGCACTGCCTTCTCTTTAAGAGTAAGGCTGGTTTTGTTTCTTACATAAAGTGTTTGTAAATGGGACACTTTCTGAGAAAGGCATCTTTGATGTTGCCTATAAATTATTCTTGCATTAAATGACCCGGTTGTTTTTTTAGAAATTTAGTTAAATTCACTAAAAGAAGAGCAAGTCAGGTATGCTGTACTGTGGTACAAAGCTATCCTATAGTAAACAAAACTATTCCTATAGTAAGTGAATTAATTTCTTCAATTAAGTGGACAGATTTATCCAGTCCATGTTATTTATAGTCTCCTCCCCAAAGCAATTGTGACTTGTGCTGGGGTACTCACTATTGTGCACGAGAGGATTGTTGGGTTTTTTAACCTACGTGATGAATGTGTCAAAGACAATTTAGAATAGCCTTTCTTGTAATTATTTTATAAATCTAAAGCATAAATCAGAATGGTATTGTAAAAATGTTACACATTCTGTAAATTAGATGTCATTTTTATTTTTTGCACTGCAGTGGTTAATTTTGCTCTTATTTCTCCTGTGTCAGATTATCCACACTCTAAGCATTTTTCTTGGGAGAAGTATTTGGAAGAAACCAGTTCATTACCTGCACCTGCAAGGGCTTTTAAAGTGGTGAGAAAATACTTACTTTTTTCATAACTTTAAGTGTATGTAATTAATTAGCGTAAGAAGAGAATACATATATGGTGTTCCTGTGTTTCCAAATGTATCCAGTTAATTAGTTGTGTAATAGGTAGTTTATTTTTATGTGAGCCTGGAGTTCACTGTTAAAAATCAGATAATAATAATTATAAGCCACTAATACTTTATTATTTTAATTGTTATAAATGAGATGAAATGCTACAAAATATTAATAATGAATGTAATTAGCTATAGGAAATTACTGCCTAATGATTAGAAATAATGAGATAGGTACTGAGTCATCATGTTTTGAAGGTGTGTATTTCTATCTGAACATTTAAAACGGTGCAATAAATACAGTGAGGATGTAAAAATGATTGTGGGAGGTCAGTCTGGTTGTTTCTGGCAGTAACTGAGGGAGATTGTGTATTTAATATCCTTCACTTGACTTTTTTTAATGCGAGGTTGTGACCAGAGCACATGGGCAGCATCCACCTGGGCTGCTTGTGGGCAACATCCTTTTCTTTTAGCTTTGTACTTGCTGTTTTCTTTCAGTGATGCCCATCTTTCTTAGGATTTCAGTGAGAACTGGTCCATAAAGCATCCCTGTCAGGAGCCAGCACCAGATACTGGTGGCTCCCAGCCCCTGAGGCTGGTTTGCCTCAGCTTTCCAGATTAGGGTGACTAATTCTGAGTAACACTTTGTGAGGAGCTGGATTAACAAAAGCAGAAATGTGGTGTTTATAGCAGCTCCTGAGGTCTGTAGATCACCAGAGTTTATTACTGGCCTCCAGTTTATCACCCCAAAAGGCATCTTGCTTAATAACGTGTCTCAATCTTACATTCTCAGCAAGAACACTCGGAGCAAGGATTAGGAAGGTGTTTGGTTATATCTGAGTATATATAGTCCATGGCAAAACAGTTGAGGGCTGACTACATCAAGCTAGAAGCAAATGTTTTCTGTTTCTCTTGGAGCATCCATGATTTAATTTCTCCCTCTGGGATTGAGGGAAGAGCCACCCCTCAGGGCTTGGCAGTGGGAATGCAGGGTCCATCTGTACCAGGAGCCTGACAGGACCTGCCACCAGCACGCAGGCACTCAAGGAATTAAATGGGGAGAACACTAGCTGGCATGGCTCAACACCATGTTAGTGCTAATGGTCATAAACAGTAAGAAAGCAGATGTAAAGAGAATAAAATGCTGGTTGTGTTGGAGTTTGAGACAGTCATGGTATTTTATATTGCATCATGGAAGAAAATTGAGCTTCTAATCTGCAACTGAGGAAGAAGCACCGATGATTTTCTGGAAGGCCTTACAGGCCATACAGGCCTGTATTCTGTGATACAGGGACAGATATGTTATTTTCCTATTAAACTAAAATAAAAAAGCATAACATGCCTTATGGATATGGTCCTTTAAATGGAAATAAATTTTTTCCTCTAGATTTCATAGCTGTAGATGGCAAAGATAAAATCTGATACTCCTAACAACTACGCCTTTATTGCCAATTAGTATTGCAAAACAGGTATTTAGTCCTGATTGTTCTGAGTGGGTGTTTACTGTTATATCCTGGATTAGTTACATTTTCAGTAGGAGACTGAAAAGGTGTTTGATCCAAAAAGCAAAACATATACTAAAAAAAACTAATATGTTTCCTGTAGACAATTTCATAGATTTTTCAGGCTGCTGGTATCTAATACTTCATTCAATACCTCACTGAAACTGTTGGGCTAAAGCTCTGGAAAAATTTTTTAAGAGAATTTAGGCAAAAACCCAACTGATCTAAAGTAAAGATCCCTACTTACTTGCTTGTAAGGCTTGAATGAAGAACATGCAATCTCCCAGTAGTTACTTTTTTTCTCCAGTTTAATAACACTGGTTTGAATGATCTTTTAATGTTTGGATTTGTCAGAGGACTGGATTTGAGAAAAAGATGGCAGAAAATTTTCTGTGTATATTATATACTTTACAATTGTGTGAGATTTTGGAGGTTTTCTTCTGTTTCACATAGTATTGCTCTTCCTTTCTAGAAACCTTCTCATGGCTTTCAGAAAAACATGAAACTTGAAGTAGTTGACAAGAGAAATCCAGTATTTATCAGAGTAGCAACTATTGTAGATACTGATGACTATAGAATAAAAGTAAGTTTCTTTGTCTTTCTGTACTATCCTGCTTGAGTGACTGAGGAAGATTTTGTAAAACCAAAAACCTATAGTTGTAGAATTAAGCACAGGAAGAAATGAGTCACATTGGCTGTGTCCTGCTAAGCTTTTGCTCATCCTTTTCACTGATTAATATGCATATAATTCCTTTGGAATGGGTTGTCCTATTATCCTCTATGTTACATTTGCTGATGTAGGTAATTAGAGAGCAGAATTGAATATGTTCAAAAATTGCTTTGGGAGTAGTTGACGTAAAACAGTTGTCCATTCCATCAAGAAATGGGATGATTTAATATCAAGTGTTGAAGGGCTGCTGTGATATTTGTATTAGTGCCCATAAAATATTTGGCTGTGGTTGATTGAATCTGTCTCTATAAAGTTCCAGGGAAAGGAAAGAGAGAGAAGGGAGATTTAAAAAAATAATAATAAAAAAAAATAATAAAAAAGGACCCTGATATCTTGTGCCTTGTCAGTGACTTCTGCAATTCTGAAATTTATCTTAATTACGGACTTCAGATTGGATTAAACTGCAATTGCTTAAAAATACATTCTCTGAGATTTCCAGAAGTTGTATACTTGAATTATTTTTCCTTTATTGTGCAAAACCAGTTTACTCTCTGCAGCCCTTAAGTTTTAGAAGGGCTAACACGTTCTAGATACCCAGTTAGATGGCTATGAAGGATATTTGTGTTTGCAGTTTGCCCAGGTTTATTAGGCATAGATGGTATTTCAAGCAGGAAATACCCTGACATTTAATTTTGAATCTGAATTAACTGATGGTGGGGAGTCATCAGAACTACTATCTTCACACCTACACATTTTCTATCTAAATTTTAAGTTGGTCACGCAAAATAACAAAACAAAACCCTCCTTCTCCAGACTAATTTATTAAAATCATGGGATTTGTAGCTTATAAGGTGGTAATTAGACTTTGTAGCATAAGTTGAAAGAGATCTGAGCTATTTATTAGTACAGAGGTCAAGTAAGATTTGAATATATTTAGCTTTCACCTGGAAAAAATGCATGAATAGCACTGTACTGGTGCTGTTGTGGGAAGTCACATACTTCATTTTTTCTGAAGTTTTAGGCTCTTATCCTGTATAGTCTGGTTTTACTAAAATTTTTACTTGTATGTTTGGGGGGGTCTGTTTGTTTTTTATGGCTAAATGCCATTTTTTTTAGGCCTTTGCTTACTTTTCTGTTATTATTAAATCTTGTTCAAACAAAAGAATGTTTGCGATTTGGGGGGTTTTGTTTGAGAGAGAAAAAAAGGCAGAAATTCTTGCTTAATTTAAGTATTAACATGCCAACTAAACTTGCCTGCTTTATTCCTGGGATTTGAGCCTGATGATACAGGACAGTAAAGAACCAAATGACAAAGCTAATGTACATCTATTTTTTGTGTGATATCAATAGTTCTCTTAAGGTGACTTCTCTAATGGATACGACATTTTTCAGAGATAACAGAGAACTTTTCTGATATGATTTCTGTTGTTCTTTTTTTTATCATTCTAGGTCCATTTTGATGGCTGGGATAGTATTTATGATTATTGGACTGATGTAGATAGCCCTGATATCCATCCTGCAGGCTGGTGTACGAAAACCGGACACCCTCTTCAGCCCCCACTTAGTAAGAGAAATCACATTATAATGTAACGATGGCAGAAGGCACGTGCACTGTCTTTTCCCCTGCTACTGCCATCAAAGGAAGAGTGGCAACCAGGATATGCAAAATAATGTAAATGTGACATTTAGTGCAAAATCAGCAGTCAGTAATTAATCGCTTTTAATAGACAGCTTATTATTTATTTATTTATTATTTTTTTATCAACGATCCAAATGAGGCGATTGAGTGCACCTTCCGTAAGTTTGTAGACGACACCAAGTTGGGTGGGAGTGTTGATCTGCTGGAGGGTTGAAAGCCTCTATAGAGGGATCTCGACAAGCTGGATGGATGGGCTGAGAACCCATGGATGCTACAGGTTTGGGGCAGAGTGGCTGGAGCTGCCTGGCAGAAAAGGANNNGGCTGAACAGGAGCCAGCAGTGTGTCCAGGTGGCCAAGAAGGCCAACACCATCCTGGCCTGGGTCAGGAACAGCATGGACAGTAGGACTCAAGAGGTGATTGTCCCCCTGGACTGAGCACTGGGGAGGCCCCACCTCAAGGGCTGTGTCCAGTTTTGGGCCCCTCACCACAAAAAAGACATTGAAGGGCTGGAGCGGGTCCAGAGAAAGGCAATGGAGCTGGTGAAGGGTCTGGAGCACAAGTCTTGTGAGGAGAGGCTGAGGGAGCTGGGGGTGTTCAGCCTGGAGAAGAGGAGGCTGAGGGGAGACCTTCTGGCTCTCTCCAACTCCCTGAAAGGAGGGTGTAGCCGGGGGGGTCAGTCTCTTCTCCCAAGTCATAGGTGTTGAGGCAAGAGGAAATGGCCCCAAGTTGTGCCAGGGGAGGTTCAGATTGGAGATTAGGAAGAATTTTGACACTGCCTCTTCAAATACTTCATAACCCTTTCAACCAAGTGCTTGAGGCACTATTCCTGGTGGTATTCAAAAGCCAGGTTGACATAGTGCTTAGTGACATGGGTTAATGATGGTTTTTTATCAGTTAACTTGGTGGTTGGACTGGATGATCTTAAAGGTCCTTTCCAACCTAGACTAGAAATCTATAGTTCTACTAGCTTGCCCTCTCAGATTTTATTTTTTTTTTTTCCCCTGTCAAAGAAGTGGGAGGTCTGTCACAAATGAGACTTTGTGGTGAAGATCTCCCTGCCATGCCATTGTCTTTCTGCTTAATGGTGGTGAAATCACTTTAGCCAAACTTTGAACAGATGATTTTTAACGGAGTGCTCTTCTCTGGGAATGTTTTATATCATGACTCAGAGATGTGGTTTGCACGAGTCTGAGTGTGCACGACTGTAGCTGAGATCAGAGAGAGCTGTGCTTGGAAAATAAGAAATGCTGAGCGATGCCACGTACGCTGAAAAAATTAAATGTGAAATAACCGGGATAAAACACACACAGACTGCCACGGACGTGTTACCTGAACATCTCTGTGCCTCAGCTCAGTGTCTCTAAAACGTCAAGAAGAAGTATTTCCTCTCAAGAGCGTGATCAGAGTTACCCTCGTTAGTTTCTGAGCACTGCAGCAGTAGGGGGAGGAGTGCCTGTTAGGGAGTTAATCCTTCTGCCTTCAAAGCAGGGTCTGAACAGAGTGCTCTAAGTGCCAAAGCACAGAGTGAGTAATGAGGAGGAGACAGGGTGCTGCAGATCCGCTTCTCAAACCAAGATATGCATCCTCTGCATCCTGAGTGATGTAACAGCCTGGTGGGGGAAAAAGCAGCCCGTGGCCACAGAAATAAAAGCTGTCTCATATGGCAAAAGAGCTGATATGGGGCTGAAACATCTCTACTACCTAAGACTGAAAAAATAAAAAATATATATATACTCCCACCGAAGTGAAGATTTAAAATACGTAGGTTCTTTAGAACTAAATAGGTTCTATTTAGTTAGAATAACTAACTGCACAAATAGTATTAAAATAGGATGATTACTAGGTAATATATTCTTGCAACAACACAACTTTGTGTAATTACCATAGAATGTGATATAGAACATAGAATACCATAAAAATATTAATATTGTTTCCAAATTAAGGTTCATTTTGAGTTTTGTGAGAGGGTTCCAGGAGAGAAGAAAATATTTTTGCAAGACACAGTATTTTGTATTCTGTTGATAAGATAGTCCTTTTAATGATGTGGTCCAGATCCCTGTCTTTAACACCAGAAGCTGTGTGGGAATGCTTCGTGCTGTTAGTGGTACTAGCCTTGAGGATTTTCTCTTAAGATATAGTGAAGTCGTAATGATGGATTATCACAGAATCACAGAATGCTGTGGGCTTGGGAGGGATCTCCAGAGACCATCCAGTCCAGCCCCCTGCCACAGGAACATGTCCAGGTGGGTTTGAATGTCTCCAGAGAAGGAGACTCCACCACCTCTCTGGGCAGCCTCTGACAGGGCTCTGCCACCCTCACAGGAAAGAAATTCTTCCTCATATTTAGGTGGAACTTCTTAGGTTTAAGTTTGTGCCTGTTCCCTCTTGTCCTGTCCCTGGGCACCACTGAGAAAAGCCTGGCCCCATCCTCCTGACACCCACCCTTGAAGTATTTATAGATGTTGATCAGATCCCGCCTCAGCCTTCTCTTCTCCAGACTAAAAAGACCCAAGTCACTATTGTGACCTTTTTGATAGCAGTTCGGGAGTTAAAAGCCAGATATTGGTGTTGATTTTAATACTGTTTCACAGTGGTGCAAGCAGCAGCTTCCTGTATAAATATGAATAGCCAGATGCAACTCTTTTAAATTACATTTTCAGAGAGTTTGAATATTTTGAAGAGACGACTTTTTATAGGGGGCTAGTTTTTGCAAAACCAAAGCATCATTGGGGCAGAACTTCCTTTTACAAAAGCCTCCCTCACTGTTCAATTCCTCTTCGTCCACTGACTTGTTACATTAGAGGCATCAGTTTGCATAAAGGTAGAAAAGATAAAAATCTCTGTTCTCTCATCCGTTACACCATTTTAACGCCTGTCAAAGTCTTTGGACTAGAAGTCATGGTGTTGTAATATTGACACAGGTGGAAAATCCTTTTGGACTGTCCTGATTATATGTAATAATTCTCTTTCTTTCACTATGCATCTCTGAGCAAGAATCTGTCTTTCATCTGGGGAAATTTATTTCAATAGGCCTTTTTATGTCAGTATCGTTATCTCTAGGGGGAGATGCAAGTTCATGTACTTTCCAAGTAAAAGCAGTGGTAGAGAGACAGTGCCTGCTCGCAGACGTGCAGGAAGGATTCTCAGTTTTGTCTCTCACTTGCGGTGAAATTACAGGTTATAAACTGTGGTTTTTGGGTGTCAAAGCTTATTTTGACAGCTCCGTGCTTTAATGTCTCTGCAGATGTTATTGTTACAGGCTGCTGAAAATCAGATAGACGTATACATTCAGATAAGTAAAAATGTCAAAAAATCTCCTAGTGGAGATTGGTTTTTTAAGAAGTATTTTCAGCTTTTGTTTTCACATCTTGTTCACTGGAAAACTTGAACTAAAAATGGAGAAGGTCAGTCCCCATAAGGAACAGGTCCCTGTCTTCAGGAACAGCAGGGTAACTTCATCTGTGTTCTCTCAAAACAACCGGGTTCCAGCTACGTGTAGTTAAAAGGAGAGAAAGTCAGACAGCTCCTCCAAGATTTGCATTCTTCATAGAGATGTAGCTCTGCTCCAGAGCTTCACTTGTACAGAATAAAATTATTTCTCCAGTGGATTAGGTTGTTTGAATCTCCATCATGCTTTTGTAGAATGTCTTTTGAAAGTACTTTAAAATTAGGTTTTGTTTACTTATTTCTTCTTTGTATTTATATAACTTTGAAAGATTTGATACTTTTTTATAATCTCAAATGTGATTTCCCCTGACATGCAGGTCCCTTGGAGCTGGTGGAAGCTTTAGAGCACGGAGGGTGTCCCACAGCAGGATGTAAAGGTGTTGGGCACATTAAAAGAGCAAGACATATCGGCCAACATAGGTATGTGCTGTGAAACTGTGATTTTATTCAATCAGTTGAATGATGGGTGCACATGGGGTCTTTTTAATTGTTGTTCACAACAAAACAGATCCAAGACGGGGAAAAAAATATACGAAATCTTGCAAACCTAAATATGCAATGATTTGGGTTGCCATGGTGAGCGTGCTGAAATAAACATTAGCAATCTGCAACTTCATTTCACCAGGGTGAGCTGAGATAGGATTTGTCAAACATCATTTTTTGTCACAATTGATAAATTCAGCTACTCTCTATTTTGTTCCTGGGAAGAGTCTTTGGCTTGCTGTTCAGATCGCAAAATGTAACAGGCAGATATGTATAAAGCAGTAACTTTTGAACCTTTTGAAGTGTGAGGCTGCTAATTTTATTGTGGCTTGGATGGTTTTGTTCTGCTTGGTTGGTTAGGGGTGAGGATTTTCTTGTTGGCTTGGAAAAACGCTCAAAAGGAAATTCCCATTAGCATATTCCCAACTGACAGCCTGAACAACGTGC
Source organism: Scolopax mira (assembly GCA_004320125.1). Classification (NCBI taxonomy): domain Eukaryota; kingdom Metazoa; phylum Chordata; class Aves; order Charadriiformes; family Scolopacidae; genus Scolopax; species Scolopax mira. The sequence continues at coordinate 2,863 of BJBW01009459.1, read as the reverse complement.
TGTTAGTTTCGACCTGGTGTTTCTAAAGATGCTTTTGTTGAATGTCTTTTGAAATAAATACAGTACAGAAATGTGGACATCCCAGGCTCTTCTAGAGGAGAGCTGATGTAGGGAGAGCAGTAGCATGGGAGAACGAAATGAGACAACGACAGAGTAAATGGGAAACATTTCCTATGTCAAAAATTTTATTGTTTTTAAAATATTTACACTATGAGGTGAATCCTGAATATTTCACTAAGGGTTATAGAGTTAACGTAACATGTTGAGAATTAAGTATCATAAATATCATCCTATTACCTTTTTACAAACTAGAGTTACCAGAAGTTTTCTTGGCATTTTTCTTGGCACATTCCTACAGTTCTCAGAATGTCTATAGAATGAATTCTACAGAATGTCATATCACTTTGTGCTTTCTGTTCTCATGTGGTTGGAGTCTTGCTCTTTGGTTATTTGTCTATTCATGCTTTTTAAGTATCTTATTAAAACTACTGCGGTCCAAGAGTTTGCTCTGCAATCTTTTTATGTTTCTGATGAGAGAATTATGTTCTGTTGACTAGCTACAAGGTTTTGATGGCATATGGACATGAGTTGAAGTCCTGACTCATCCCTAACAGAGATACTGCAAAACTCACTGTGTTGTTACATGTTTAGTGTGCAAAAGTCATCTTCTTGCATCATCTGCTGCAAGAAGTTCTCTTCTCTCTGCAGCAGAGACATTGTGTTTGTGTTCTTAGGAGGCAGGAGAACTCTTGATGCTGACAGGAGAGTTTTCTCCAGGAAGGGACATGGCTGGGTTAGTTTCAGTGACATGAACAGATTATTCTCACCCTTTTCCTTTTGTCTTTTTTTGTCCGTGTTTTGTTTTTTTCTCTCTGGTTAGTTTTTTGCAGTTTATCTGCCTTCCCTTTTGAGAACCTTTCTTGCACTCATGAGAATAACTCCTTAAACAGTCAAGTTAGTACTTAAGAGGTTACCATCCTTCAGTTGGCATATGGTAGAATTATAGAATCATATGGAGTTGGAAGGGACCTCTGGAGATCATTTAGTCCAACCCCCATGATGGAGTGGGTCTACCTAGAGCACATTGCACAGGAACTTGTCCAGGAGGGTTTGGAATGTCTCTGGAGAAGGAGACTCCACCACCTCTCTGGGCAGCCTCTGACAGTACTCTACCGCTCTCACAGGAAAGAAGTTCTTCATGTTTAGGTGGAACTTCTTGAACAAGTTTATGCCCATTTCCTCTTGTCACTGGGCACCACTGAGAAAAGACCAGCCCCATCCTCCTGACACCCACCCTTTAAGCATTTGTAAGCATTAATTAGATCCCCCTAAGCCTTCTCTTCTCAAGACTAAAAAGACCCAAGTCCCTCAGCCTTTCCTCATCAGAGAGATGCTCCAGGCCCTTAATCATCTTTGTGGCCCTTTGTTGTACCCTCTCCAGCAGTTCCCTGCCCTTCCTGAACTGGGGAGCCCAGAACTGGACCCAGTGCTCCAGATGGGGCCTCCCCAGGGCAGAGCAGAGGGGCAGGATGACCTCCCTCCACCTGCTGGCCATGCTCTTCTTGATGCCCCCCAGGATGCCATTGGCCTTCTTGGCCACCAGGGCACATTGCTGCCTCATGGTCATCCTGTTGTCCACCAGGATTCCCAGGTCTTTCTCCTCAGAGCTGCTCCCAGCACGTCAGCCCCCAACCTGTCCTGGTGCAGGGGGTTATTTCTCCCCAGGTGCAGCACCCTACACTTGCCCTTGTTAAATTTCATTAGGTTTCTCTCAGCCCAACTCTCCAGCCTGTCCAGGTCTCACTGGATGGTGGCACAGCCTTCTGGGGTGTCAGCCACCCCTCCTAGCTTTGTGTCATCAGCTTCCGTCCCTTCATCCAGGTCATTGATGAATATATTGAAGAGGATATGGTTTCTTTCTCCCCTGCAAATGAGAAGGAAACTGGACTTGCCTAAAAAGCTTCCTGGCTGCTTAGCTGGAAACCATTTTATTTCATATTCCAGTAGGCAGAGTCTTGTATGATTTATTAACGTTCCTGATCTGCAAGGCAATAAGTTCCAATTCAGAATATTATCTTCCTTACTCTGTCTCAGTTACTTAGATTCAGGTGAATGTACCCATTCTTTGCCCAAGGCAGAAATTTTAAGGAAAAAAGAAAAAAAGAAAAAAACCATAAGTGATCATCAGAAAAGTTTTTAATTTATGATCCTTCTAAAGAAACATTGGCACAAAAACTTTTAATGTTTCACAGGGAAGGGATGAGTAAGAGCTATATGTCTAGTTAGTTTATGTAGCCTTTGCTTTTATAACTAGATTTTTCCATGGTATTTAAAGTTGTTATACTTACTCATCCTGACTATTAAGAAAAGAAATAAACTCATGGCAATCTATTGTGTTTTTATTTTTACTACAGTCTTAGCAATCCTGTTATTTGCTCATTAACTGATAGATCTAGGGAATAAAAATATATCCAAAGAGATTCTATTGATCATAAGACAGGTATTTGCTGTCTCATGGCAAATAAATTAACACCGTTAAGTATCTTATTCACTCACTGTGTTAGTTTGCCCTCTGTGCTGATACTGTGGGTCTTCTCTTCAGCATTTCTGAGGAAAATAATGAGATTTGTTGTTTTTCTGGAGTCTACAGTCTTGAGAGTCCAGGTCACCCCAAAAATTCTAACATTGTCCAATCACTTTTTTCCTGAATTAATGAAGACATTTTGAAGTCGGTATAATTACCCATGTCAGGTAGCAGTCCCCTGGCTCTTTTATCTTGGCCACCTTGCAGTGTATTTCACCACGCTTATCCTTTTTTTTTCATGAGACGATGAACTCCCCAGTGAGGCACCCTGGATGGGTC